>VZTR01033820.1:0-34513 GCA_013400775.1 Chaetops frenatus | reverse complement strand
TGTTGATGGAACTTTAGTGTCTGTCTGCTTACTGCTTGGAGTCATCTTCATGGTTTTAAAGTGTTTGTTGTGCTGCCTATTAAGAACGGTCTGTTCCCAGGGGAGTTGGGGAGCCTCTTAGCAGCCCTCTCCTTCACAACATCTGTTTTCTATATATTCAAATAGATGTTGCAAAAAGAACTCCAGAATCCTGTCTAACAAACTAAATTAGTATAGGCAGTAGACTTACACTGTGCCATGGAAATACAAGTAAAGAACATTCTCTGCAAGAAGAGAATGTTAAATGTAAAGATGCTTATTTCTGTGATTTGATGGAAGTACATAAAATAAGGCACTTGGGAGCTACCACTGAAGCTAGACCTATCTTGAAAGGAAATTAGAAGCTTTATTGTGCCTGTCATACACTTAACACTAACTTTTGATCTTAAGTGACAAGCAAGGCTGTATTTATCTATGATAGATGCACTGACCCCACTTAAGCCTTGGATGTGTAGATTCTCTGTCTAAAGACAATAGAGGTTGATGCAGCTTCTGACCCATCACCAACTGTTAGAGTACAAACAGGCTCTACTTCCCATTAAGAAATCAGAGAACCAGTGGAGAGCATGGGGCAGGAGTCCAAACTAGGATTTCTTAAATAGACTCTGAGGGCTCCTTAGTAGCCACAGTTTTTCAGCAGCTGCTTCCTTACTGGAAATTAGGTCAATCTCGTATCATGTTAGGAATGACATTGCTCAAGCTCAGAGATAAAATGTGTCATATTAGTTTGTATCCATCTCACTTTATTATAACCATGTTGTTGGTGTTACGTTGATTAAATGTAATTTTTTTAAATAATAATAGAGCCTGCTGGTAAGAACAGCACAGTGCAGCAAGAGTGGGAGCTGCCTCCTGGCAGGTGTGTTGAATGTACAACTCTACCTGCCACAAAACATGTACACAAATTTGAAGTTAATTTTACTTATGACCAACATTGATGTACACTCCCACTACTATCTTAAAAAATAATCTAAAACATGCTGATAAAGGAAGGTGCAGGAGGTACTAACTAAGAAGCCAGCAGACCAACAGCAGAGTTTAGAAAACCAAAATGGGATTATTCAGGTTTTTTTATTTTGAAAAATGATGCTTTGAGCAAATACTTCTACCTAACTTGTAAGAGAATCAAATACTGCAAAAGCTGCAAGAAGGTACTTCCAAACAAAACTAACGCTTACACCAGTTGTGCTCTTTGAGCATATTAGAGTTTTGTCATGTTGGTTAATTGTTATTTCTGCCTCAGCAAATGCTTTGAAAAGAATTCTCCAGATCTGATAGACAGGGTTACAAAAGCACATCTTGTGCAAAAGCAACTGTTGGGCAGGAATTAATAATCCCAACATGAAAAATAATAACTGGATAATGCCTAGTTGAGGGTTTAGCATTTAAGCTCTTTAAAATCAGTCTAAAGCTCAGGCATTGAAATGCACATCATTAAACCGCGGTCAAGACTAAATCATTAACTAATACCTGTTATTCTGTTTTTCTTTTTAGACCTCCAAAAGGAAGCGTGGCTACATTAAGAATAAACTAATTTTAAAGAAAGGCAAGAGACCCAACAGGAAGACAGTTTAAACACACTGTTCTGATTGCTAATACGAAGCAGTTGTCCTTGAGATAACCAGTCTTTGCCTTTAGCTCAAATCATGTTTCACAGCAACATGAGGGTACAGAACCATCATTGGTCCAGATTATTGTACAAAAATTTCAGGCAATGTCTGATTAAAAATATTGGCTTATTGAGAACAGCTGTTTTAGATTTGTAATGTGAAGCAAGACAGAGCTGCTATCCAAGTCTAGCAGCATTTTTTTTATTGGTACATATTATCCTTCAAAATCGGTTGAGAATTTGGACTGACTTTACCAAAGAACCCTGTAATTTGGTCCTTGGCACATGCATACTTGTCAATCTTTTTTGGAGAACACTGTTCAGCTGAATAGCAGCAGTATGTAAACTGGAATGGTGACATCTGAACATTACTTTTTCAACACGAAAGAGGTGGCCGAGCTCTCTCAAATTCAACTTCCAAAACAAGTTACTCCCATGATTATTTTTCAATGGTTTCTTTCAATGTCCTTTTATTCTTGCTGCAGGCCGGTTTTGAGCTGGAGTGCAAGAAGCAAAGCTGCAGTTTTCACAATAGGTGACAGGACAGATTAATTGGACAAGCTGCTTTTGTTCAACACGGGATTGCAGTATTGCTGCCTTACACTGTCATTTCACAAGGTAGACAAGGCAAATCTTGCACACTAGATACAAGGGCTAAATTTGTAACCTGAAAGATCTGAAACGACAGTAATGAATGCTATAACAACATGCAACTGAGCACCATGGAGCTGCTGGTGCTTCAGAACAGAAACTGAACCATTTTAGGTGAATGTTTACATTGGTAAAACAAGTATAACATGGTTACTGGGCAAAAGAAGGTTGACAGGTATACAAAACCCCTTTTCTGTGGCTATCAGAGGTAGAAGATTTGCAAATCTCTTCAGCCCTCACTGCCTTTCTGGCAAGGGTGGAAGTTTTTCTGGAAATCTGTTTCTCTGCATTTTTATTTAGAGTGCTTAAAACAATTGAAGAAATTCCTGCAATAGTGCTATTTGCTTTGTCTGTCTTTTATACTGGTTTCGGTTTGGGGTTTTTTTAAGTGGTGAAAACTGTCAGATTAAATGCACTAAAATATAAATGGAGACTGAACGTGTTCACTTTCCAGCTATAAGGAAACTTCCTACAGACTTGAAATTTTTCTTTAATTAAAATTAAGGGGGTTTTTGCAGTTTGTTTTCCTGCCACAGGTTGTAACTTTTTATAGAAACAAAACTTGCATCGATAAACTTGATGTAAAATGCAAAATAGTATGTACCTTTCATGAAGAAAATGTAAATTTACAGTGTTCTGTGAGAATGTTACTGCTGACTTCTTTCCCAAGGTGTAGAATATTTTTTTGATTTATGAACTCATTTTTGACTCCAGTGGTTTATACAGACCAATACTACAGCTGCAGCATTTTCACAAAGGTAATCAAATCTGGATTTCTGGCCCCTGTCGTTCGGAGATTTCATTTTATTTTGTTGCTTTAAAGCTCAATGCAGACCAGTTGTCAACTGTAGGGGAAAATAAAGTTAATTCAAGTTTTGTGTTAAGGCTGTTGTGTCAGTTTTGTTGTGATTAAGTTGGGAACATGTTGCTTGTAGTCCTTGTCATAAATTAAGACATTAGAATTCCATACTGCAAGTCTCCTGACTTCACCAAGCTGCTGTAATGAAGCCACAGCCCTCCAGCTTAAACTAAGCCAACTCTAGGCCTCTGCTGTGATGAAATGAAGGCGGCTGTCACATACTTCCAGGGAAGACCAGCCTTCCTTCCCAACCACACATTGCAGCAACTCCTTCCAGCATCCGGAGCTCCTCAAGCTGCTACAGCTACTCACCCACCAGCAGAAGGGCTGATTGNCAGTGTTCTAACAGCAGAAATAAGTGAATCTGAGGCATGTGAAATAAAAGTAAGGCAACTGCAGGGGTCCCAGCCAGCCTGGGCCCTAAGCTGCCTACTACTGCTTTATTTTTTTCTTAAATCTAACATGACTTCAAGGATTCTGCCAATGTTCTGCAGTTAAATAAAAAGTTGGGAGCCATTGAGGCATCCAGTTAGAAAAAGCAACATTACAAAGAACTGGCAGTGTCTCACTTTCCTTGATTCCTCAGGAATCTGTACACTGTGTATGTTTACACCTGGATCCTGGAATCTCACAGCTAAGCTAACTCCTGCCTCCTCCTTGGGAGAACTGAACAGTGCTTCTACCAGCATCTCTCATCTTCATCACACACACACCTCCCAAACTAGTTTTATTCCCTTAGCTCTAGCCATCCTTTTGTTTTTCTACATCAAATTTTGAAGCAAAATTGCCACAAAACAATATAAATAAATAAATAAATAAACAAACAAAACAAAAACCACATAAGCCAGGCTTCAGGTCAGCAGTTGCTAAGGAAGTAAAGCTGCAAGTGCCTAGAAATCAATATTGCACAGGTTCTGTATCTCTTAATCATTACTGTTGGGAGCAGTGAGGCAGACAGTGCCATCAGTAATCCCAGAAGAAATATTTTGACTTGCAGAAGTAATTTCATAACAAGGAGAAAAGTCATTAATTAAGTATCTTTATAGTTACCCTTAAAAAAGCAGCTGAATGCTTTGACAGAGCCCTGGGTACATACCAGTCTCACTATGAGTAAAAACTGAAAATAAAATTGTATTTGGCTGTGACTAAAACTCCCTCACATCTTTAACCCAGGTGGATAAACTGCTCCAAGATGGGGCCTTGAAGCAATGCCATGGAAGGCAAGGAACAGGACTGGGTAGTGTTTCCTGCCTTATTTACAGGCACTGTTGTTTTCTGTTTTGCACAAAAACAGTGTGTTCCAGCAAAATTGCTTCCAACACTGTGAATTAACTTTTAAAGAAAACCAGGAGGGCATTACCTAACAATTGAAAAATGCTGACCACGATCTGTGTGATTCCTCTAAGACATTTTTCCTCCTCACGCAAGTGTCCAATGCTGCAATAACACGAAATTGTGTTTTAAGAGGTTCTGATCAAGAATCTCTGTTGGTGATAAAGATTAAACCTTTACCTATTTCCTTTTTACTTGCCAAAATGAGGCAAATGTTCCCCAGCCTTTCCTAAAGCTGTGTTGCTGCCCAGCCCTGTTTTCCCTGGGTAAAGCTGTCCAATTCAAACAAAAAACTTACCTCCAGAGTGTCTGGGAGAATAAGCAGGGCAGAAAAGCCCCACACCAACCCTGGATTCAGCTGGCAAATCACTTCCATGGGAACCATGGGTGTCGTACATGCTCGGGTGTCGTACACAGCTCCTGGACAGTGACTGACACCATGAAACTAGGGCTTCCGTGGAAAGAGAAAGGGCATCCCACTACTAAATGAAACAAATCTTTTATTCATGAGCATTCTCATTTTAAATTCACAAATTATGAAAGGAAGGCAAATCAGAAGAGACTGCCAGAGCATCTTTTAAATGATAAAGGTATAAATTTTCTTTCTGAACATTTCTAATTTAAGAAAGAAAAAGGTTGCATAGACTTTCTACAGGTGTGCACAAAAAAAAAGATAAATTGAAGTACATGGAAGTTTTTACATTACAATTCAGTGTACACTGGCTACTTGTAAAGGAAAGTATTTACTTGCAATTCCAAGACAGCTACTGGAATGACCTATAGAATAAGGCTTATGAATATTTACTTTTCAGTCCTGCAAAATATACTGAACACATACTATCAGAAAAATAAAATTACACTTGGGAATCTTGTTCTGGAATCTCTCACTGATGGGATCTTTTCTGAAATGACTTTATACGTTTGTGTCTCCCAAGTTACTTTGGGACAGAAACAGTGGTAATGGCATCAGGGGATTCTTCATAGCATCAGAATGGAACAAAACATTGCTCAGAGCACAAGTGGAATATCCTCGGCATGCAGAAACAACCAACCATGCAGACAGAGAAAATCTTCAATAAATTACAAGCAGAAAATTATTCCAATTTCTCCTTAAAAGAACAGCTACAGCATCTCTGTAGCCTCGACAGTCACACCAGCGGGGGCCCAGGCCTGCATGCCTGACACACAGAGGTTTGCAATGGCTATTTAGTGAGTATGTGTCTTGTTCTTTGGTGTGTGAGAGAGTTCTGGGAGGATGTTCCATGGATTTAACTCTGCTTTTTCCATTGTCCTTTGTGATAATACTACAAACTGTAGGAATACTTTTACGTACTTAAACAACCTCTAGAAGAGTGGATCCATTATAAAGTGAATTCTTGCAGGTAATAAAGTACACGTGTTCCTGATGATACTCAGTAGTAGTTCAGTAGTTACTACAACCGCATCATTTTGGTTTTGTTACAGAAAACTATTATATCAACTATTCCTAAAAAATAAGATTTTTTTTTTCCTCTTAAAAAAAAGTGTCAGTTACAAAACCAAGCTCATACAATCCACTTTTTTTTTTTAAGAAATAGGATTTAAATCATTTAGAACATGAAACTTTCTAATGTGCAAAAAAAAAAAAAAAAAAGAAAAAGAAAAAGGACAGACAAGAAGACTGAATAACCTTTAGGAGAAAAAAGTAGCCACACCTTCATTAAACAGAGATCTGAAGTTCAAAGGAACAACTAATGGAATGTTTCCTTGTGCACACACCTCCTCCACTCAGCCTTCCGAGCTGCTCAAGAGATTTTAACATCTACCAAAAAAACAAAATGCAGGACACACAATGGCAGATGTGAGCAGTGCTTTGACCTAGATATCTCCATGTAGTACCTACCAAGCATAAGTCAGTGTATCAACAAAGCAGACAAAAGGCACAAAATTACTCAGGTCTACAGACAGGCATCCATGCTGTTGTGTGAGAAATGCAGTGGTTTCTTTATCGGGCACTGTGGAAAGAAGCACTGAGCACATTTTATATGTGCCTTTTGCTGCCACCTCTCTCAAAAACATCTTCACTTCCAGCAAATACAAACTAAAAAGAGACAAAGCTTTAACACACTTCTAGAATCCACTTCATTAGTGTCACAGTGGGTGCCTTACAAAGCAAGATCAAGCAACAGGATTTTTAATTTTTTTTTGTTAACACTACAAAACAAATTGTGTCCCATTTCATTTGTTTCATTCATAAAGTTATTGTCTCAGTGGACGAATTTACTAAGTTGTTACTTTTACATCAGGAAATAATTTCTCTGGGAAGGCTAGTTATCTCTACTCATCCAAATGTTTTATCAGAAGCAATCCCATTTAGTGGAACATGTAAGCCAGAAGTGTTGGCATGACAGCAGCCAGAGAACACTACAGCAAGATCAAAGTTACCAGAGCAGCTGGCTCAGGGGTGGTGACCAGAGATCGACTGAACAGCTGGAGCATGATCAGACAAAGCAGGGAGGACACAACGGGTTAGTGTGAAGAACAACGTTCTGGAGAAGGTATTGCTACTTCTTATAGGGTGGCAGGAAATTCACACTCGTCAGTGACAGGAAACACACCCTGAACTCAGCAACCCGGAGCAAGCACAGCCAGTGGATCATTCTTATGTCAGTTTGAGTTACTCAGTGACTGTTCAGACAGAACGACTGCCATTAAGAGACACATCACGTTTTAAGTGCAAAACATTTTTGGCAAAAGTGAAAAATAGAAAAACCTTAACCAGTACTAATAAAAAAGTATTTTCTTAAATACTAGCATAGGGCCTGATCCTGCAAGCACACAACTCGGGGAACCCCGGCCGAGTCCAGCTGGAGTTCTGTGCCCTAACACTTGGAGGAAAAGGTCTTTGAGTCGCTATTGGTGTTGGTACTGTTTACATGTAGTGTAAATAACACACACAACACATGCACACCGTGGGTACTTAGGGACGTGTGCCTGTGTGTCTGTGGATCTGCACACACAAAATGGCTCCTGAATAAACTCGAGCTCGTGGTTATTTTGAGATGCATCATTCACAGTACATAGCTTCCCGTGGGGATCTTCTGGGAACAGGACCTATCCAAGGACATCCTGAAGTTACATACTGTATCATTTTAGTGCCTTTCAGGTAAAGTTACGAGGCAATTGCTCTCTCCTGTCAATGGGTCTTCCAGAGAGGATTCACGTACAGCCAGCCATCGCCCTGCAAGAAAATTAAGCAGAGTTTACAAATGAGATTTATAAATACTGGATCTGTGTATGTCCACAGAAAACTTAAAATAAGACCAAACAAGAAGCCATCCCTGTCACCTGAAAATTCTGTGTTTAATGAACTGACAAGTAATGTGAACAGGAGGGAAAAAATTACAAGCAGTGGGAGTATGCCAGAGATGCTGGTTTACATAGCAGCTAATTAACAATTCCCTTAGTCAGTCTAATTTCCCTTCCACCTTTCCTCCAAGAAAGGCCAAAGATGAGCTTGGTAAAATCTGTTTCCTTTCACACAGATGAAACCCAAGACTGTGTTCAGGATGCCAATGCTTACTTACATTGGAAAAATCTCCCTAGATTGTGCTCAATTTAGTATGCTAAGATTAACAGAGGATGTGAGCATGCAGAATTTGAAAAGGTCTGGATTTTACAGAAAAACACATCACTTTATGTGCCTAACATTAGGCACCAAAAATCCAGATCAAAATCAACCTAACTGAAGAAAAGTGAACAAGTTCACAACATAGACATGGAAAAGCCCACTGCTCTCCTTCAAGAGCCAGACCCTGTCAAAAAAAGGATTTAAGCAATCAGTGGTACATAACAAGACCAGCCCATGACAACATCCACGGACATTCACTTGTCCCCTGTGCAGGAACTGTCTAAACCTAGTGACTCCAGGTACCTCTTTGGCAAAGTATTTGGGTTTCCAGGGAGTTGTGAGCGCCACGCGCTGCCTCTCCTCTGCTCGCTGCCTCTCTTCCAGGCGGTGCTTGTGCTCCGTGGCCGCATCGATGTTCCCCTCCTTCAGAGAGTTGGTGACATGCTGCCACAGGCGCCTGCCCAGGGAGAAGGAGCACAAGGGAGGGTGAGAACAGCTCTGCCACAGCCCAGTGCTGATGGACACCAGTCTGGTGAGCAGCAGGCTGAGGCCACGCTATCCATGCTGGTTTTCCAAGCCCCGCAGCTTTGGAACCATTGCTCGCCTAGGATTTTCATCAAGTTTGTGGACCAGATTCACTCAACTCCCAGTGTTTTGTCATGCAATTTTCTCAGCAGATTCTGTGTTCCTAACTCTTTACCACCTGAGCTTTTTTCTCAAAGCAGGTAGATTTATTTTTACAAATAAATGACAAACGACAGGTGTTTAATTTGGCTTTTTTTTTTCTTTTTTGGCAGTTAAATTTTTTTAATTATAAGTGAGTGTCAGCCAAGACCCAAGAGTGCACTGAATTGGGACACTGACTGGTCCAATGAGGTGACTAGGCTCCCTAGAATCAGAGGAACTGATTGTAGGGAGCCCCTCTAGGTCTGTGCTCTGTATTCCCAGTTACAACAATTACCAGTACAGAGCTACACAGGTTTCTCACACAGCTGACCACACTCAGATGCAATGCCTTATATCAGCCTAGCAGAAACTTTGCCCAAGAAAGCACTGAGAAAAACCCTCATAGAATGGTTTGGGTTGGAAGAGACCTTAAAGATCCTCTAGTTCCACCCTCCCTGACATGGGCAGGAACACCTCCCACTAGACCAGGTTGCTCAGAGCCCCATCCAACCGGGCCTTGAACACATCCAGCTGTGGGATGAGGCATCCACAGCTTCTGGGCAACCTATTCCAGTGTCTCACCACCCTCACAGTAAAGAATTTCTTCCTAATATCTAATCCAAACTGCTCTCTGTCTGAAACCAACCACAGCTTCCACGTATGTCCAGGATTGTTTAAATGAGCTTCTGTTTACAGTCTGATAAACTGCAGATCCTGCAGAGACACTGGATGGATGCAATTTGCTTACCAGTATCTAAAAAACACAATAAATACACTGAAAAGCTACTGGTTTTGTTATTTACTACAATCTTTATGTTCCACACTACAGGGGAAAAATGAATTTGTGGGTAAGCAAGCATTCTAGAAAGTAGACAAATTGTATCTGACACGGCACAATGACTCAAGACGCCCTTGTAAAATAAAAAGACATTTACAGATAATAAAATGTAGTTTAACTCATATTTTTAAATCCTCCAATAAAATGTTCCTAAATTCAATTAAAGTATTGATTTTTCTGAAGAGAAACATCAACAGTTATTGACAGTGAATACAGAACAGGTTTTTTTCTAATGTACCTAGTCAGAGTTAGGCACGTGGTGTAGGTGCCAAGAGCCTCAAAACCACCTGTACATGTCTTTATATCTCACACTGCCTCACATTTTACATACTTTTATACAAATATATATTCTGAAATATATAAAACATGAAGTACCAGTTTAAATTATATGCAACATATAATATATATACCGGTTTGAATTACTTGCAACACACTGACTGATTTGCTTGCCATGTTGCAATCACTCCAAGAAGCAGGTGAAAACACTGCATTACCATTTTCCAGATGCTCATTAAAACAAATACAGGCCTTTTCCCCATCTACAAAATTGATGTACTTGTCACTACAGTGTAATTTATGCTCCAAGGAACCAATACACATCTCTCTGTGCCCAGATTTCTGTGCTGTAGGAAGACAGGAATTTTTGAACCACAGCACTCAGACCCGTAGTTGGCTTCCCTGCTCTGTTCCCACCTGAAGTTCAGGAGAGCACTGCAAAGCCTCTGCCCTTACCTGGATTCCAGCGGCCCTTGGTTTGCTATGGGCCTGATCTTTTTCCTGATAACAGGCAGTTTGGTGGTGTCAATCACTTTGGTGTCTCCGTTGTTGTATGTGAATTCCAGGGTGCCATTCCATTCTCCCTGTGCCTTGCACACAATGGTGTTTGTTGGATTGTGCTTCACTTCGGCTGTAACCCTGATTCAAGGGGGAAGGAAAAACAGACCACAGAAATAAATGGTACCATTTATTATCAGCACATGAAAGCACTATCTTGCTAAGGGTACAAAAGCAGCTTTCTGCCTCCATAAATCAATTATTCAAGCAAAGTAGTGATGCTGTCTCCAAAAAAGAAAGACTCATCCCAGGAAAGCTCTTTTAACAGAGCAGCAGCTTTGGGATGACATTCTAGCAAAGTACAGCAGTAACCCAACTTAAAACTGATACTTGCCTCAGAGCCAAATGGTTACCTCAGCAGCCTGAAAAACAATGCCTGACATTCATGTGACATTTTCAATAAATGATACTTTCACACCTAAACAGAGACCCAAGTAAAAGACTTTGGGTATCTTTGTTTTCTTCTTTAGCTCTGCAAGTTCACTTCTCAGCTGCTGAGGGGCAATGATTAAAGCCACCCTCTGTAGTCAAAGAACTGGTTACAGAGTGAGCAAAATAGACACAAAGGACTGGAAAACTGAAACGCAGGGAGAAGTTACATGCGTTTGTGTGTGTTCACATGAGCATCCACACGTGTGCTTTAAAAAGTAATCTGTAAACCCAATTAAGCTTTTTAATTACTAAAGTAAAACAGCACAACTTCCCCACATTTTCACTCACCCTGATGGCACAAATTATCAATCTACACCTTTTAGAAAAAAAACCTGTCAAAACAGCCAATGTGGACATTTGCCTGAACACAACATTGAAATGGTTGACACACATATGGCAGAATAGTTACACCATATGAAATAAAGCAGAGGTAACCATGGAAAGCACAGTCTCCTCTGGACACTGCAATAGTCCACAGCAGAACAAGAAAGGGGTCTGATGTTCATGACTGGGACATCAGCTTGAGCATGGAAGAAAGGCAGGAGGCTGTCCTGCACAGCACCTCTTCGCACCCTTAGTAAAGGGGAACCAAAGAAGGTAAATAACATTTTCACCATCCAGAATTTCAGTGCAAGTGGGAGTCCCCAGTAGGGAGCTACCACTATGGGCAGTGACACTTTTGCTTCTCTTTTCAGGAGCTCCACTTGGAACACCAGTTTATCTACAAGGCTCACAAAGAAGCAGCAGCTGGGGTAGCAGAAATATTGCCTTTTCCACGTACATTTTTCTGATCCTGCACTTACAGCAAGTTTTACAAGCAACAAAGCCTGGAGAGATACAGTCACTTTGTTTTAATGAGAGAAACACATCCAATTCAGTTAAACAACATAATATGTATTGCTACAATAAACTGCCCTAAAGCTTTAAGTCATCTCCAACACTAATAGGAAAAGAACTTCAGCTGTCTATAAAATATTGCAACAGAAGAACTGAACAGACACCCGAGAGTCTTTCCCCTGCAATCCAGCAGCAGGTAAACAAGAGTAAGGCAGCAATTCCTGTACCTGTGGACCTTCCCTCCGTAGAAGGGCTTGGTGTGGAACGTGACCGTGGCAGAATAGCCCGTTCTGGCACAATTGATGTTGACTTTCCCTCCAAGTTCCACCCATGGGATGGTAAGGATTGAGCGAGCGTAGGCACTGGGCAGGGTGAAGACATACTCTTCTTCATGTTCCAGCAAGTGAAGAACACCTGTGCAGGAAGAAGTGAAAGGGAGGTGATAAAAGGTTCACTGATAAGACCTGATGGTCACTGACAAGCTACCACCACCAAAATGCACATCCACGGAGAGCACAACATGCAGCTCTCCTTCAAGGAGGGCACTGTCTGATAAGAAAGAAGCTCTGCTCTCTGGAACAAGTTTCTTCCAACAAGCATTTTCTAAAGCATCCAATTTGACTGTGTACTCTGGGGTCCTGCATGGTACCAAATGACTTTTCAGAAAATCTGACTTGATTCCTTATTTTGTATTACTGTTAAAAGCTGGAAAAACATAAAAAGCCCATGCAAAAAGCCACACTGAAATTTCAGATGCTCTCTCAGTATCGTATCATAATCTCCCTCCAGAAAAAATATGAGCATGGCCAAAGGACTCTTGACACCTCCATTCAGTTAGAAACAGCCACATCCTCCACTAATTTCCTCTTGATGCACTTACTGGTGGGAGTGAAGGGCTCTAAGTCTCCTGGGTACAACAAGGACACATGGCACCTACAAATTTCCCATTAACTTTGCTCCTTAATTTCCAAATGCCTGGTTTCTCACACAGGCTTTGAAAAATCTTGCATAATCAAAGAGGGGCCCAGCAGGTGCTCTACTACCACCAAGTCCAATGTCTCTACCAGGCAAGAGAAAATTACTGGTAATTCCATCTCATTCTGTAAAGGTTCCCCCAGCCTCAGCATTATGAGGCTGTAACTAAAAACAACACACAACAGCAGCAGGTTTTCAGTATGGAACTTGGAAGCTGCACAAAGAAAGTTGCTTTCTTGATCAGACCTTTGCAGCTTCCCCCAAGGCTAAGGATACAACTCTAGCCCCATAAAAACTGTAGTTTTGTCTTCAGGATAACAGGACATAAGACCAGGAAAAGAGCACCATAAACCTTGCACACAGAATTAGATCATGCCAAATGTCTGCAGTGTATTTTTTATTAGAGTTTTACAGTCTTTTGTGTCCCATTTACTAACTGCCTAAAGGCAAAAATGACAGCTTTGAAAATACTTTTTCACAACAGGGACTGAAAATAACCCATCACAGGATGCACTCAGAACCCAGAAATATTTGAAAAAAAAGAGCAGGAAAGTTATTTTGACATAGTAATAGTATCTATTTAGAAACAAGATGAGCTTGAGCCCATTTGCCATCACCCTGGGGCAGGCAGGGGAAGAACATAGTGGTATTGATTAATCTATCTGTTTAAGGGAATACTGACACTACTTTTTCAAAGTGATCTCAAATTTAATGATGAAAAAGCATTAAAAATAGGAGCACAACAGTACTGCTGCCAATAGGAACATATGCCTTTAATGCTGCATGGAAACACAAAATTTAAAATACACTCAAAATTAAAAGCACAGAGCTCTAAGAGAGTCATAATCTTGAATATTGGCTCCAACTAACAAAACTAAATACAGGCACAGGAAACTCTGCAATTTGTCACTTCTGAGTTCTGAAACTATTTCACAGGAAAACATTTGCAAACCAGAATAGCTTCACGCACTTGTTCTCAGATCTTCTGTGACCTCAGCCTCCCAGCAGCAATGCAGCCAGCACCTCCACTCCAGCAAGGCTGACACAAGGAGCTCGGAGTGCAGAAGTACACAGAAAAGCCATGTCTTAAAAGGGCCTTTAATAATTTTGTCTTGGTAAGTTACAAGTTCCTCGTGTCGTGTGCTGAACCCTCACCAGCAGGGAAAGGCCAGGAGGACACAGCTGGAACACTTACACACATTTTGCCTCAAGCTTCCCTGGCTCCACGCCTGCAGAGAAATCCAAGCTGAACACACTGCAGGAAGGCTGAACTACCCAACTCATCCTGGATATGCAGCCAGGAGGAACTTTTACTCAAAAAATTACTCTGGTTATCAAACTCATTAAATGGATGCTATAGTAGCATTAAGTTAATAAAGAACAAATGCAGAATCACAGAATGGCCTGGGTTAAAAGAGACCTTAAAGATCATCTTGTACCAATTCCCTGCCATGGGTAGGGATACCTCCCACTAGACCAAGCTGCTCAGAGCCCCATCCAGCCTGGCCTTGAACATTTCCAAGGATGGGGCATCCACGGCTTCTCTGGGCAACCTGTTCCAGTGCCTCACCACGCCCACAGTACAGAATTTTTTCCTAGTATCTAACCTAAACCTACTCTTTTTCATTTTAAAGCCATTCTCACTGCCTTCCCTGTTCTCCTTGTTCTGTCACTACATGCCCTTGTAAAAAGTCTCTATCTGCCACCCTCCTCTGACCATCACTGTGTGTCCCCACGTGAAGGAAACTGGTATGCTAAACACCATTTCCTTTTGGGTAAGTATAGGTTTGCTTCTATCCCCCTGATGGGATCAATAGCTTTTTTCTCCCAACTTGAGTGGGAGGGACTTGCAGCTGCAATGCTGCCAAGCACATCTGAAGTGAGAGCAAACAGCAGCAGTGACCTTCAGTGTAAATATTTAACCACCACAGCAGGTTTGGTATTAAAAACTGAACCTGGCTCTCTTGGCAGTAATTTTAGCACCCGGTAACATATTTCCTGAATTCCTTAAACACCTGAATAAATACATTTTTTAATGAAGTGCTATCTCACTTGAAATATGACTCCAGCTCCATAATTACAGTCTAAAAGAGATTAAAGGGCAGATCTGAAATCCCCACAACTTGATAATACTTTTAGCATTAACCTGACGGTTCTGCATTCTGTTGTTAGCAGAGCCCACATGCAAAAACCTCATTTAAGTGAAGCACCACAAACACTGTGGCTGCACCACCACATCTGAATAGAAAGCTGTGCTCCCTTAGGGGAGAGGAAGCCAAAAATTACACTGAGATTCAACATTTGTAACAGGTACCATAACTTGAATTAACTCCGTACCCTGCCAAATTAAAAGCCAATTAACTGAACGCTAACAGTCACATTACAATGTGTAATTTCAACATCTGCTTATAAGTATTACTACATTGCAACTGATCTTTAAAAAACTGCTGGAAAATACACAGGCTGTTTTTCTTCCCTTGCTTCTCTGATGTAAGGCATGATTCATGTTTAGTTTGAAAATGGTTATAAGTAAATACACATGAAAAGTTGTAGAATATTCTTCCATTTTTAGTTTTTTCCTCTCACATCAAAGAGTTCTTTTGAAAACTCCCAATTCCTTTAAAAAAATATATAAATAGGCAACAATTACACACGGAACAATGCACCAGAAGAGTACTCTGGGAGGAACAGTGGATTTATTAATCTAGTTTATTAGAAAAAAATGCTACAGAGAAGAATTTGTTGTAAACCATTGCAGAATACTCTAATTCCCCCTTGAAATGTCCTCAACACCATTTACTCCTCCTTTTGACTACAGCAATGTATTCAGAGTCACACCCCTATCCATGACTCCTCAGCCTGCATTAAAGGAAGTGATGGTCCTGGCATACCATTTTCCCAGTTTGACTCTTACATGTCCCTCACTGATGCTGCAGCTCTGTGAATTGATTTCCCAGTAACACATTGACAAAAAACCCCAGAGGAGGCTCTGGATCAATAAGCTGCAGAAGAGACATGTGGGATTTAATGCTTCCCACTGCCTGCACGGAGATCAATCTGAACAACAAAACAGCACATGGCATACAAGGCGCCTGGGGCAGGTTCCTTGTTTAAGAAGCTGTTCACCCTGTGTTACTCATAGCCTACAAAGAGGAGTAAGTTACACTTGGGATGAGCTCCACACAGGTGTTGTGCATCACCAACTGCCCAGATCCCCACAGGAAAACCAGAGATGCCAGAACTGGGTCTTATTGTCTCAAATCTTCCAGGCAGCTGTGTTGAGCACAGCTCATTTTCCAAAGACTGGAGCTGTTTGCTAAATTAAGTTAATGAGTACCATGCTCTATGAAAACTGTTCTAAAAACACTGGGTTAAAAAATATGAACACAAAAATGAGTACTTAGGGAAATATTTAGGTAGCTCTAATTGCATGGAGAAATCAAGTTTTTGGACTGGTAAATTAAAAAGTACTAATATCTCAGTACTAGAAACTATAGACCTGCATATCTATTAATATATACACATACATGTATTTGAACAGAAGAAAACAAAAAGAGAGGAAAAAACATTAATTGCTTTCTTTTAAATTTACCCTGGAAAGAGCACTAAGCATTTTACCCACCTATCAAATCTTTTCAAGTTGATATTCAATTGAGAAAAATAATTTTTGGAAGCCCATACCTCACTACTTTTTAAAACATTTGAAATAGCAGAAGTGAAAACACCAGACGTAACTAGCCACCTGACAATACAGAGCAATCCATTCAAATGTACTTTATGCTTTCTGCAAAATTAACCCATAAATCAAAGATGACACCTTTTGTTGGATTTTGCTGCTCTGAACCAAAATCCAAGAGCAGAAAAGGAACACGCATAGCTGACAGTGAAGTGTGCTGACCACTGCATCCTTACCCTACAACCAGTATCCATTTGAAGATTCTACGGACCATGTAAAAAACATTAATATTTACATTGACTTTTCCCATCCTTTGCTAATTTAAATCTTAATGTGATCCTATTGATTACAGCCTCATCTCTCCCCTCATTCTTTCATTAGGATATAATTAACAATAACCAGAATTAGGGACTGCACATGCAACGTAAGTTCTTTTATGCAAAATACCCTCTTTTCTATTCAGGGTGGCTTTCTCATGAGGAAACTCAGTGCTGACTACTCTGAAGAATGGGGGTTTTGTTATACAGCGAAGAAAAGTTGTGACATTTCATTAGCAAGGCAGATTTAGATCACTCATAAGCAGAGATGAAGAGAGGCTAGCATATAAAACAGCTCCTCACATGGATTTCCAGCAGTGCTCTCCCACTTGTTCTGCATCTTTGCAACTGATACTTTGAATCAACAAACAAAAACCACAGTCAGAAAAAAAAAAAAAAAAAACTTAGTCACTTTGAGATGTGACATAGACAAAAAATCACACCACTGAGACACTGAGCTGTACACTTTTTGTGCAAAGACCATACCATCCTTAAATCCCCCAATTCTTTAAATTCCTTTACATGCCTTTGTAATTCCATGACATTCTATGTCAGCTTCTAATAAAAAGCATAAAAAGCTATATGGACTACACATCTAAGGACTTCCTATAAAAATATGATTAAAAGCCCCCACAGACACATTACCATTACCATATGCCTTACACACTATGGGTCCAAAAATTCAGTACTATTTTATTTCTGCAAATAGCCATCTGCAGTAGAAAAAGCTTGACTGAACTGTTGGAGGGACCCACACAATATTGTTCAGTAGAGAGAGAAATCTCAAAACACACCACAGTTGCTTGTATTCAACATTAGGCCATGAAGTTTCTGGTCACCATCACAAAAACTTCATAGAGTGGGCCTGTGGTGTGAGAGACCTTAAAAATCATCTTGTTCCAAATCCTCTGCTATGGGCAGGAACACCTTCCACAAGGCCAGGCTGCTTAGAGCCCCATCCTACCTGGCCTTGAAAACTTCCAGGGATAGGGCATCCACAGCTTCTCTGGGCAACCTGGTCAAGCAGAACTGTTCTGGTACACATCTGATCAGAACAAGATGGTCAGTCACTGCCACTAAATTATCCAAAATATTAATTACTGTTGTCTGATGCTCTATTTGGAACTATTTTTTTCCCTCTCATATATCAATTAGTACTGATTCACTCTGTAGTATAATGAAACTAATATTGAACCAACAGTTGAATTATTTAAGTCAAGTCTCAAAATGGACACCAGTATATTAGAGGTATCAAGGAAACTGTCTTTCAAGTAACATGATGCCACATCTCCAATTCTATTACAAAAAGTCAAAGGCCCCCACATGAACTAATTTAACAGTAACAGGCAAAAAGGGGCTGAATGCTCCTGATGAGGGGAAATAAAAAAAGGAGAAAGGGACGAGGCAAACCCCCAACAACAGCACATGATTAGTTTGGTCATCTAGTACACAGCAGCAAAAAAACCCCACCACAATCAAAACCCAGAGATTTTGATGATCCATGAGAAACTACTCTGTCTCTCATCAAAAGCAGAACCAGTGATACTTCATTCCCCAGAAACTCACTTAATCTGCTTATAACCGTTTAAAATAAGATTCTGCAACCTTACTAGCTAAGCTTGGTGTGCAGCACTTTCTCCAAGGAGCTAACTTTAGTTTCTACCTACCTTAAGTAGCTTCATGTGGCTTCTGAGTAACAGCATCTTTCCACAGCCTAACTCAATAACTTTGCTAGACTAATTCACCCCATATGACGGTTGCAACCCTAAGATGTCCCTAAACACAAGGAAAAAATCTCCAAATTGTATTTCACATTAAAGAATTATTAGGCCCTGCATTACTAGGCATGTAAATACAGACTTAGGTTTTCCACACTTTTAGCCCAGCAGCTCTTTTTTTTCAGTTCAGCAATCTATTCCCTGGTACTCACGCTGACCTCAATCTACTACAGAATTTACACTTATGCAGCACATAAGAAAGAATAATCTGCAATAGATTCTAATTTTTGCACAGCTTGACAAATCCACACACCAACTTCATCAAGAAGACTTCCCTGGATCTAAAATAAATAAAAAAATTTAAAGGAAGTGCAGTTTCAAGTGAAGAAACTGCACTGCAAAGCCACCATTTTAAACTCAGGCTGTCAGGCTTCTAGGCTGGCTGTTCTCAGATCACAGAAAAGCCTCAGTGGTACAACTTCCTGCTGCCCACTGCCAGCCCTCAACATGCAACAAAAATGCTTGGGCTGCACTGGAATGTCTCCATCACTTCCCAGAAACGCTTTCACTGTGAAGATCCCAGCTTTTGCCCTGCTTACACGAACAAAAAGATGAATAGAAACTATAAATTGGTGAACCTAGACTTCCTCCCACAGCGCCCATCATAAAGACAGCAGAAAACCTCGGAATAAAACAGTGTTCTATTGCAGATGTTCCCCAAAGCCTGCCTCCACTCCTGGGATATCTCCAGGATCATGAAAAAAAGAAAGAGTATAGGAAAGAACTTATTCTCACAAGCACACATGAAACAATCCTTGGGGTGAGCAAGCAGTTAATTCTTAGACCCTTTCTCTCTTAAAACTGGGACACATCAGGACTTTGAAGTCTTAAATAATCCCCACAGTAGACACCCCCAATCCCAGGGAACTGTGTGCGCTAGCAGCAAGAGAAAGAAATTTCCCTGCTCCTACATAATCATAAGTCACTTTGTGTTTGATTTTATTTCCATTAAATAGTTCCCTTCACTGAGCAAAAGAGTACTAGAAATGAACATGTACTAGAAAAATGCAGAATGTTAAGCCAACAACTCAGGCTGGCAGTAGTACAGGCAGGAGACAGACAGAAAGACCAATTTCCCCTCTGACACTCCCTTCCCAACTTGCTTAACTCCATATTCAGAGCAAAACACCTAAGTCCTAGGAAGAAGAAAACACACCTGCTAACACAGACTTTATCACAAGGATATCAAAACCAGTAGAAAGGAGATTTCATGTCTCTTCTACTAAAAATGGAATATATTGCCATCAGGGAAGGAGCTACTGTAGTCCTTTCTGCTGGTCTTTGGTATTAGTGAAAATAGCAGAATACACATGTATTATTTCACCATAATTATTTTGCTGCTATTAATAAGCAAAACCAAATCACTGCATTTCCTGCTCCACTTTTCTTTTTAATACCATAGTATTTAACATAATGATGACCAAAAAAAAGTGAGTTGTCTTCATACTTCTGAGACTACAGTCTAAGAACTAGTTAGGGCAAAACACTAAAAATCATACATAGGATCTTACCCTCAAATGGCCAAAATGGGACTAAATTGCCAAGAAACATACTTATCTCAATGCATTAACAGTCAGTGACAACACTGGTACAGGTGTGTGTATCAGTTCAGATCATCCATTAAGGAATTTTTATGACTCCCTGTATTTCTGAACTTAGAACAACACAGACTGTATATGTATGATACAGAGAATCAGCACTTATACCTCTACTATGTAACTCTCTAGAAAGCTTGTGAAAATACCCTCACTTTGCAAACTCTACAGAAATCATTATTCTTTTCAGAAACTATGAAAAACAAATGTTAGGCTTATGTAAAAATGTGGTTTTTCTCATTGCTTTGTTCCAATTCTGAACTCCAAATCCCGTATTACTTTAAAAGTGAACAAGACAAAAATATTCTTACAGAATATGCTATCCTTTGTCATTTGCTATTGTAACTTAATTATTTCTGAAGTCTGGCCATCGATGTTAACAGACTCTCACCAATATAAGCACACGTTTATTTACGTAATGCGCATTTCACATCCTGTCTGGACAGCAAAAGGTTATGTGAACCCTACAGTTCCAAACTTCACAAAAGCAAACAGTCATAAGGTTCAAATGAAAGGTCAGAGGGAGAGCAAACAGGAAAACATTTGGATTTCTGTAGACACCCAGAAATATTAGCTCAAAAAAAGCAAAATAAAAGCACATTTCTTACCTTCACCTACCATAGAAACACCTATTGACATGCCCATGAACTTGCTTTTGGTCCATACGTGAGCGTTCACACACATTTTCTTCTCCTTGCACTCACAGTAAAAGCAAGATACCGGTGGATGATGAGACACTTGTTCAGCTACAAACCTCAGCTTGTAGCATGTGGACTGGTCCTGGCCAAGCTCCTTGGTTGAGTCCTTAGAAACCGTGGAGGCACCGTTAGTTCTGAATGCTTTCACTTTATCTTTAGGCACATCCCACGAGCAATGAAATGTTTCACCAATTATAGGGTTATAGGGCTTCTTGGCAACTGCTCCCTTTCGGCCTTCATGAAAAGCTGTTAGATAATACTCCACAAAGCAGATAATTCTTTCCTCGGGAGTGGCTCCAGCTGCAATTGACAAAAACAGGTCTGGATGGGCCATGAAATTTGCATACATCTCCAGCAGGGATCTTTTCTCCAAAATAAATGTTGGAAGCACTACCTGTATGCAAAGCAGACAAAGGCAGATATGATTTCCCCGTGATCACTCTACCAAGGGAAGAGGGGGGAGAGAACAGTTAGGACAGCTGTAATTCTGACCCTGCCAAATTTTGGGATAGCATATTTCCCTCCCATGCCACAACAATTTAATTTTCTTTGCAGTATAAATAATGAGCAAAGGAAAAAACATGGCCCTGATACCCATGCAGGCTGCTTCCTATTTTATTACGACTTTTGAGAGCAGCTCACGCAACAGGGATGGAGTGTTCCACTCACGTGGAAATCCACCTTTTCCTCTCCTCTCAGTTAACAAACCAGCCATTGTTTTCCTTGTTTACAGGACACAAAAGCGTAATATAAACTCATTTACACCAAACATCAACAAACCAAACCAATCATAACCCTCCAAAATGGGAGGGGCACATGCTCCCACACCACCAGAAGATGAGTATTTTACATGAACATATACATCACCAACCTCTAAGTGGTGGGGAATGTAAGGGGTACATCTGTTCCTTCTGTCAAACATCTGTGTTCCATATTTCACTCCTGGGCCCCTGACTACTCACTACACATGGATTAGGTCCCTTCAAGCCTCTAATAAACCAACCCAAGGAGATCCAACTACAACCAAATCATAACCAAATCTCAAGTCTATCTCCTGTCCCCCGCAAGCCCATAGTACATCCCCTCAGTTTTAGGTGGTACCATGTTACTGTGGTCGCCCCCTGCATGGCTTTGCTTTATTTCAGACAAGTTGAAACAAAAACTGCACAAACCATTACATTCATATCCTGGGACTAGAGAAGCTCCCACGGGCCTAGAAAAAAACCTGGGGCTGAGCACTAGGCAGTCTGCACTGGAAGGAGCCAGCCCCAAGTGATTTGGATGCAGTCTCAAGTGCCTTCTCTAGCAACACAGATGTTGCCAAAGCCACTCACTTCACAATAATACTTTGCTAGAAGTTTCCAGTGAAACATTCTGGAGGGCACTGGAAGACAAACAAGGGTACAGGCCGTAATTTCTCTCCCTTCTTTCTCTCCCATCTTATGCAGGACTGTCCCAAGGGAGCTCAAAGGTGGCTCTCGCATGACCAAAAGGAACTTCTGGCACAGAAAAGTTTATCTTATGTGAATCCAAGTGGCTTAATGATGCCAGATGCAAACCAAGAGCCATCATCTATTACAGTAATTCTTCTGCTTTCCTCTAATTCTTCATTGCATTTACTTTTTCCCTTTCCCAAAAGCAAGGGTTATTTACAGCAGGCAGGGAGCCATTGTTTGTCACAAATACATTTGCTTTCCCCTTGCTGGCCCAAGTGTGGGACCAAAGCACAGATCAGCCCTTTTGGATCCCATGGATAATGAACTTTTATTAATCATTCAGCCCTTCTCAAAGAGAACTTGTAAACAAGAACAAGAATTCCAGTCACAGTGGCTCAAACAGAGTCTTTACAGCTACACAGCAAGTCACAGTACCTCCCTGCAAAAAGAGAGAACTGCTGTGTCTGGTAACTTATCTGCTTGTTGGCTCTCTCCCTCTGTATTTTATATTTACACACATACAGTCCTTTATAGGCTAATAATTTTTATAAGTTTAGATATAAATCAAGCAAAGTTCCATCTGTAATACTCCTCTGACTCTACTTTCTCAGCCTTGAGGACTGCACATGGTTTCTGCTACCAGCCTTTTGAGGCCCTAGATGGAGTACCTTAATTTTACACTATGTGTGGCAGATTACTGAGTGCTAAAGACAGGTTACAGTCCTCACAGTGTTGTGACAGTGATGGGCTGAAGAGATTGGATTTCAAAAGTGAAATCCAAAACCTTGGAAGAAAAAGTGGAAAGCCAGTTTTTTTAAATTTTCTAAATTTCAGCTCTTTAAACAAATTCCATCTTACTTGCAGCATTCTCAATCTGACGAAATATTCATTATCCAATATGATCTTTTTTAAAAAAGCAATTCAGCACTTGAGATCCTCAATTCAGGATCTCATTTTAATATAAATTGTACACTAAAAGATCAGGTTATCAGAGGGGAAAGTGACAGCAAAACATATTAAAAAAATCTCCCATAATTTCTGTCTAGAAACACCAGTAGTGCCTTTCGTGAGTTCACTGCAGAGACTTAAAAGGGCAAACTCATCTGAATAAACAGCACTCTGCATCTCATTATGTCCAAGAGCCTCCCTCTAAAGACAGTGACCTTTATTAGCACAAACAGGGGAGAAGAAAACTGCAGACCATACTCAAGAGGATGCAAATTTTATGGTACAACACTAAGACTGCCGTGGTTGCATCCCACCGACGCGGTCACCGAGTCTTGGTATCTCCTCCCTTAAGTCCTAGATGTGTGCTTTGCTTGGCACAGCTACACCAGCACTGCAACTAAATGAGATGTGATGAATCATTGGACTCTTATTATTGAGTTTCAAGAATCAGTTTAAAATCTGAATAAGGCCTGAACTCCAGCTCAAATGATTTTGGTTTAAAAGCCCAACTAAGCTGGAAACAACATCCTTAGTTGTGGCAGGAAAGGATCCACTGAATAACTGAATTGTTTCCACACAAGGAGGCAGAACTATGAAATAAAAATACTTGAGTTTTAAAGCTTACACAACTGCAGTATCACTAAATACGCCTACAAAATATTGCCTTTTACTAAACAATCTCATAGCCTCCAAGTTGCAATATGCAACNAATCAAATTTTTTTTAATTTGTCTTATCTTGATTTCTATAGAAATAAACAAACTTGGAAGTGTACAGCATTCTTCTTGCCATCACTGGGTTGTCATGCACTCATGCCAGCCCTCTAGCTTTTAAAGGAATGAGGTTTCCAACTCTTCTGCACCCAGACAGAATGAGGTGTCCAGAAAAATACACTTAGGATCTATGTTCTTTATACTAGCTTTGGACAGGATTACGATTTTTTTTTTTTAATTGCATAAGAAGTCTAAACTGACTAATTTTTTCCTCTAAGAAAATGCCAGCCTGACAATCAATTGGACAAAAGAAACTCTCTACATAAATACCAAGTTGCTGAAGTCTGAAGCAAAAAAATCACTTCACTGCATTCTAAAATGTTAGAATAATCTATTCTTACTCTTTCTCAGGCTTCAGATGAAAAGAAAGCAGTTTAAGAGGCATTCTTCCATTTTCATTAGGTTAAAAAGACACTACTGGTTCAAAACTTAATTATAACCTCCTAGGTTTGAATTCATGCAATTAGATCTGAATGCAACTGAAAAACGTGAGCACAACATCTTGAGAACAGAGATATTTATCCCCACTGTTATTTACTGTGAGGAAAAACATGGGTGTCAGCACCATTCCCTATTTTTTTCAGAAATCCAACCAAGGTACCTCATGCTGAGATATCCTTCTCTTAGAGGTGTAAAAGCTTTCTTTTCACTGTCATCCATGTCACCGTGGAATAAAACAAGCTATTTTCATGCCACTTACATTTTAAAATTACAAGGTAAAAGTATATTGGCAAGCAAAGTAAAACCTTATGACATTGTGAAAATACCTCAATGTCAATTTACAACAGGTTGATATTCTGCAGAATTCCTGGCAGCCCTTAAACACAGAACAGCAACTCTTTATTTTAGCACATATTAACTGTGTAAGGAAGGTGAGGGAATGCAGGAGAGTGATCACCCATCTGTACAAACTGTTAGCATTAACTGCAATCCATTAGATGCCATTTACCAACAAAGGCTGTCAGTGAGTTTTGGCACTATTTTTCATTTTTTAGAAGTCTAAAGAACAAACAATGTAGAAACTTGATTTTTTCCCAGGCAATTTTAGTTTTAAATGAGATTGGAAGTCCTATCCCAGTCCAAAGCATCAGTTGTACCACATTCTGCTGCTGTGAACTGCTCCCCACCCAACTCTCCCTAGCAGATATTAAAGTCTGGCCACCACAGAGTTCAGCCTGTTCCAGCAAATGCCCACATAGATTTGAAACTTCACTGCAGTGTTTTCTTTCACAGTAGTTTTTTACTCTTTAACTCCCCACTAAAAGGCACAGCAGTATGACACATCCCAGAAGTGAAGCACCTCCACAACATTAAATGTGGATATCTTCACTGTGGAAAACTGCTCTCAGCACAGGCAAGGCCATGGCTAACATAAGGAAAAGATGCTGTTTCCTCTGATATGGAATGCAATGCATCCAGAACCCAAAGCCACCAAGGGCTCAGAAGAAGGTGTTTGCTCATGTGAGTATCCTGCAGCAATCCACAGCTCACAGGATTAACCAAAGACACAGCCCCAGGGAAGAAGGCACAGGAAAATGGAAACATGTAAAAATATCCTCTGATATTAGCAACTACTATGCCACATCCACTTCCAGCAGGAGGTGATGAGCATCAAGGTGCTCTGAAATCTGACTTTCAGAGGAATAATGAAAAATGGGAAGAAGTGCAGCCAACAAACCCAGCCTTACCATCACATGTCAGTGGCCCTAAGGGCCTCATGTCAGTAAGCAAAGTTGATAAAAAAAAGCAGCCAGCTGTCCTGTATTTTTTTTTAATCCTCAAAATAGGCAGAAAAGTGATGTGCACATGTGGCATGTCTCATTAATACTTATCATATGTGTATTCGTGCATCACACAGACTACAGACAGATCTAACTCTGCCATATGCCTGTTTCTCTTCTCATTTCAACATTTATCATTATCTTTAAAAACTCTGCTCCAAGAACACTAGGTAAGAAACGGGTTATCATCTATCATTTACCTTCATATTTTTCTTACAAGTGTCTACACTTCTCTTATTGACAGGAATTTCTCTTATTTACATTAACTGTGTGTCTTTGGGTTTTGCCTACTCTGCCATGACAAAAAGACAGTGGAAATCAGGAAAGAAAAATGTTGTTCATTGCCAAAGAAAAAATGTTTTGAAGACATAAGAACCATAGATGAGAAATCTTAGTCTAGTTTGAACATTATAAATTCAGACAGCCTTAGAAAACCAACATAGAAAAGAGGAAGAGTTAAGAAAAAGCAAGAAACTAAGAAAAACAAAATCAAAAATGAACTGTATATAACCCCAGACATACTAAAAAGTGACATGTATAAATTATTCAAAATGAAATGATGAAACTTTTGTTTTATTTAGAATAAAACATTCATTTCTGTGCAGCTATTCAGCAACAGAACACAGGATTGCTCAGTCTTAAAAATGTATTCATTTTAAAATAGACAATTGTTCCAGAGGAAGCAGGAAAAAACTATATTGAGAAAATTTTATTTTGTAAGAAAGTTAGTTTTTTATTATTATGTAAGACCTAAAGAGAAGCAGATGAACTCTTCAGAATATCAAAATGCCCATGAGAACAACTTCCTGTAAAGCTACTTCATGTGCCAGAGAAATTATTACTTGTGGAGAGTGTCAGAATGAGCTCTTATTTGTGAAAAGTGTATTATACAAGTTTTATTTGGGGGATTTTTAAGTAGAAAACCCTTGTGGAAGGAAAGGATAATCCATAGATTTACAAAAATCTGCTTGTTTATTAAGCCCCATGAGAAGGTTTCACTGGAATACAGGACTATTCAAAAAGAAGCATTCCCTGCTTCCTTAACATGTACTTCATTTCCAAAAGTCTAGGACCTTAAGGGAAAATTTCTCAGACACTGTAATTTGTTTGCTCATATCAGTATGGATAACCTCGTGACAATACTGGTTCTAGGACCAGAAGAAGGCACAGAAGGTTAAACTGGTGAGCTGCTCAACACAGACAAGAACTGATACACTTAAGACTGTAATTTCTTTACCATCGTAGGTTTTTTTGAAGCTGACTTGCAGTTAAATGGAAACAAATCCACAAAGCAGTAATGTGAAGATGCATATCCTTCATTCATAAAAATGGCATTATTGTTCCTCAAATCCCCAGTGCACCCTGACATACTTGTGGGTTACACACACAACACATGGTAACTGTGAAAGACTTGCAAAAAATAAGCAAGGGTTTTGGAGGAGTTTTTCTTCTTCTTTTTTCTTTCCTTCCCCCTGCCTCTCTAAAATACCTGATGTGGTCATTTCATGTGAAAGCCTGTCTAGCAAGACACATCACTCCATAGCTCTCTGAGACCACATTTCTATGAAGAGGAAAACTCCCCTGCCCACAGGGGCAGAACACACCCACAAGAACCGGCCACGCACACAAACACACAGAAGGATGAGAAGAAGAAACAATAATGAACAAATATATGAGTGTTCATACCCTGGTAAGGTCCATGCCAAGTTTGAGCTGAGAGATGAGATGGAGAATTACACTACGTTGATCATCCATGACACCTAAATCCTCCTCTTCATTATCTTCAGTATCTGTCATTTCATCTTCAACTAGGATCAACTCAGAAGCTGAATGCTGAAATGAAAAGAAACGTCACCATCTGGACAGAAAGATGCAGAATGGGTGTTTTCTCCCCGCTATATGAGTTTTAAAATGGAGCTGTCTTAATGGAACTGAAGACAGCCTCTGTTAAAACCAAGAAGAGATACAAAGTCAAAATAAATAAATATCCAGTGATGGGTTCATAAAGCATTTTGATCCTTTCCTCAGAATGAGAATACTAACTATGAGGTGCTAATTTATACATTCTCTTCTCATATTTATACTGCAGCAATGCCAGATAAAACTCATAGCATATTTAAGTAACAAGTCATCTTTTCATTAAATAGAAGTATGCAGTTGAAAACAAGTTTTCAAGTTTGTTTCATAAATCTCTCCAGCAAATATTGATGTCATACATAGATGCTGCATGACCATGTTTCACACATTTCTTTTTTCCTTTCTCTATCCAATTTCAAAGTTAGATCTTTATGAAAGTCAAGATATTAACTAAAGAAGAAAACAAGACAACTACAATTAAAGAACACACCTCTGCAAAAAAACCCAAAGATTTTGGGAAGTAGAGCAGTGTAACTCTTCATAACTATTTCAACACTTTACCACCTCACAGCACAATGCCAGTGCTGCTGAGCTTCCAAAAATATAAGCTGAATATCAATAGACAGGCACCATGCCAGTCCCTTCAAGAGGAACTTTTCAGCAAAAGGGATAATGACTTGTGATATTTTATTTTTCCTCAGGGTTTACAATGTATTACTAACAATAATCCAAACAGGTGGTAGTTACTTTGTTCAATCCATTGAAACCACTCTGCAAGCCTTCCAGATATGCATTCAAGTAAGCTTTTTGTACTTCAAGGGGGAAAAAAAAATTGGGTTATGTAGATAAAAAATTACAGCCCAGCATGTCATTATTGCCCAAAGATTGCATGCTGTAAATCCCTGCAAAAGTTAACATTCTTTTATGCTAAATTGCATTTCTGCAGAAACAGTTAGTTCATTACATAAAACAAGAAATTTTTCATCTCGCTGTGGAAGCCTACACAACTGAAAAGTTTCACTAAAACCAGCTGATATCCCGAATAAGGTTTCAAAGGAATATTTCTGAATGATCGTATTGGAGACCCCTCAGGTGAACTGCAGCTTGTGTAACTGGAGTTTCTTTGAAATTTAGTTACTACAGAGGTTTCCAAGATTTGAATAAAGTACTTTTTTTTTTTTTTTACATAAATGTTTCAGTAGCTATCCCTAAAAGAATAGCTATTTGGTGAAACCCAAGGACATCTGCAAGACACTTTACAGTTGCTTTATTTAGAAAGTAGAATACGTAGATTACATAAAACAGAATCTGGTGAGCTGTAACCTCAACAGCTTGGAGCCTTTCAAAAGGACAAAACCACACTTTCTCCTTCCCACTCCCTCGGAAAATAAAAGGAGAGCATGATAAACCCTTTTCTCCCAAAATGCACAGCATTTTTACCCAACTGACACCTCACTGACAAGTCCAATTAACATAAAATCTGACGACCTCATACAAAGTTATCAGTCGGGGAGGCACAAAGCACCGGAGCCTGGCTCAGTCCTACAGACTACAATTCACTTGGAGGGAGCATCGAAAAAGCAGTATCAGAACTTACAGGAGATGCTTCCACAGGAGGCTTCCCTTTGATCCAGCTTGACCTCATTGAGAGCACTGAGCTACTGAACAGGCTCTGCTGCTTCTGTTACTGCCATGAACAGAGCTTGCGGCAAACAAGCTCCAGCAGGAATTAACAGCGCTACAAAAAAAGCAAGGGAACCTCCCCTTCTCACTCCCACCCCCTCTTTTTCTTTTTTCTTTTTTTTGTTTGCTATCCGAGGGCTTGGAGAGTGTGCACCGGATGGCAATCTGCTCCTTGCATTTTCAGTCACATGGCATTGAGATCAGTGAGCTTAAATGATGCAGCTCCAACTGGGAAATGGTGCTGCTGCTCCCAGAGGATATCCTGATCGGCAGCTCTCCAGGAGGGAGGGGAAGAGGCACAAATGTGTGTGAGTGTGCACAAGTGTGAGACAGAAAAAGTACAAAAAGAGACCATGCTAGCAGACAACATCCTTTTACATGAACATATAATTACTGCATAGCCTTAAGTTCTTAAAAGCATCAGAAAACAAACAGATTACTCATTACCAATCCACAGACTAAATCATATATTAAGAATTTTCTTTTTCTCCCAAAGATTGCACATTCACCCAGGGCCAGAAAATCCTTCCTTCTTTCTTTCTTGATGAAATAGGTATTAGGTTTTCCTTGCCGATTGTTACTAACAAAATAGCACGCAATTCAGAATATTCTGTGAAATTACCTCTCTCTGCTATCCTGCAAAACATCCACGGCCAGAGCAAGCCATCCTATGGACACCGGGGGTGCTCAGGAAAGTAGCATTTGCATTGTTGTAAATGAAAGCCCTTCTGCTTATCCGGGAGGATGAGTACAATGTAACATTAGGATCAATCGTGTTTAATGAGCACACTGTTAAAGACTAACATTTTCATTACCTTAACTATTCCTATTCTAAGGACTTGTGCAAGGTCACCAAAAAAACCACAAGTCTGCTATTACAGTCATCAACATACTAGTGACCTTCAGTGAATGACATGCAGACAACTGCTCTTTTCTCACTTTCCAAGGAAAAGAATTTAAGGAAGCAGTTTACAATTTATGCTACAGGAACTGAAGAGCAGTCATCTTCAGAAAGCAATATCCTTTCTGTATTTCCCTCTCTCCTCATTAGCTGTTCTAGGTAACTAAGTTTTTAGGAGCACATAAACTAACTTTAACTAACACATATTTCTTTAACTAACATATTTTCTTAAACCAACATGTAAGCATCACTGTGAGTGGACACGGAGTCACAAAATACAAACCTAGTGTATCTTTAAAGTGTTATAGAAGTCCAACCATTAATTCTTTTTCTTTCCATGAAAACAGCATGCAATTTAGTAGTATCCAAAGCATAAGCATTCAGCAGAATGCAAAGGATTATGTGGAGTGATTATCCTTCAACGGCAGCTTTTCTGAATTATCAGACACAGCCTATTTTTTTTACCTCCTCCTGTAAAATGTAATTGCAAAATTGACCTAGGAGAACAGCAATGTGCTCCACTCCTGTGTGGTCAGAGCATAATGTAAAAGCTATTGAGCTATGCACTGCCAAGCCTGGGAACAAACAGCACAGCCTGGCTTAGGTGCTGACCCTGAGAAATCCAATACAGAACCAGTTACAAACAACCACAAAAAAGGGGCTTATATTTAAAATCATTTTACTCAAAATCAGTTTCCAATACTGGGCTGAAGCACCAGCATTTTTCAGAAAAAACTGGAGAAAACAAAAGATAATTTCTAAAAATCCCACAAAGAGATGCACTTCAAAGTTTAAATGCCAAAGACATGAAAGTATACACTGGCAGAGAGCTATTTTAAACAGCTCACCTCATTAGAACTGGGATCGATTAATTTAGAGAGGTCATCTGCTGGGATACAAAATGGATGTTTTAGTCAGCAGTCTCCATCAGAAAACATGCTGATTCTTTTTTAACAAATGAAACTTCTAAGGGAGAAAAAATTGTTTCTGAAGGAAACATTCTGCATTTTAAAAAGATGCCTTTAGGAAAAAGACACTTTGACGAGACTGGGATAGAATCACAGAGTTAAAAGCTCCGCTCCTGTGAAAGGGCAAATGTGCCTCTGTCCTTCTAAAGCTTTTTCCACAAGTTAATTTTTCAAATTAACTGCAGTGCTGGAAATTAACTGTTAGGTAATTAATACAGATAACAGCTCAGAGCTTCATTTTCCAACATATTTCACAAACCATACCATGCAACAATACTATCGAGGATGACCTGGGTCTCATCTTGGTTAGTTTTTGGAGGGGAAGAATGGAACATACAGAATCACAGTCTCATTTAGTTTGTAAGAGACTCCTTGAGTTCTTCTTGTCCCATACCCTGCTCAAGCAAGTGCATGTAGAATCAGTTGCCCAGGACTTTGTCCAGATAGGTTTTGATTATCTCCAAGGACAGAGACTCCACAACTTCTCAGGGAAACCCATGCCAGCATTCAACTCTCTCCATGGCAAAAGTGCATTTTCTCATGTTCAAATTTACTTTCATGTACCTACGGCCTCTTGTCTTGACACTGGGCATTATTGAGAAAAATATGTCTCCCTGTTCTTCACTCTCATGAGGTATTTATATACACTGATAAGATATTCTTGAGCCTTGTCTTCAGGCTGGACAGTCCCAGCTCTCTCAGACCCTCCCCATGGGAAGGGTGCTCCAGAACCTCCAGCATCTTTGTGGGCCTGTGCTGGACTCACCCCAGTAAGTCCCNAACAAAATAGCACGCAATTCAGAATATTCTGTGAAATTACCTCTCTCTGCTATCCTGCAAAACATCCACGGCCAGAGCAAGCCATCCTATGGACACCGGGGGTGCTCAGGAAAGTAGCATTTGCATTGTTGTAAATGAAAGCCCTTCTGCTTATCCGGGAGGATGAGTACAATGTAACATTAGGATCAATCGTGTTTAATGAGCACACTGTTAAAGACTAACATTTTCATTACCTTAACTATTCCTATTCTAAGGACTTGTGCAAGGTCACCAAAAAAACCACAAGTCTGCTATTACAGTCATCAACATACTAGTGACCTTCAGTGAATGACATGCAGACAACTGCTCTTTTCTCACTTTCCAAGGAAAAGAATTTAAGGAAGCAGTTTACAATTTATGCTACAGGAACTGAAGAGCAGTCATCTTCAGAAAGCAATATCCTTTCTGTATTTCCCTCTCTCCTCATTAGCTGTTCTAGGTAACTAAGTTTTTAGGAGCACATAAACTAACTTTAACTAACACATATTTCTTTAACTAACATATTTTCTTAAACCAACATGTAAGCATCACTGTGAGTGGACACGGAGTCACAAAATACAAACCTAGTGTATCTTTAAAGTGTTATAGAAGTCCAACCATTAATTCTTTTTCTTTCCATGAAAACAGCATGCAATTTAGTAGTATCCAAAGCATAAGCATTCAGCAGAATGCAAAGGATTATGTGGAGTGATTATCCTTCAACGGCAGCTTTTCTGAATTATCAGACACAGCCTATTTTTTTTACCTCCTCCTGTAAAATGTAATTGCAAAATTGACCTAGGAGAACAGCAATGTGCTCCACTCCTGTGTGGTCAGAGCATAATGTAAAAGCTATTGAGCTATGCACTGCCAAGCCTGGGAACAAACAGCACAGCCTGGCTTAGGTGCTGACCCTGAGAAATCCAATACAGAACCAGTTACAAACAACCACAAAAAAGGGGCTTATATTTAAAATCATTTTACTCAAAATCAGTTTCCAATACTGGGCTGAAGCACCAGCATTTTTCAGAAAAAACTGGAGAAAACAAAAGATAATTTCTAAAAATCCCACAAAGAGATGCACTTCAAAGTTTAAATGCCAAAGACATGAAAGTATACACTGGCAGAGAGCTATTTTAAACAGCTCACCTCATTAGAACTGGGATCGATTGATTTAGAGAGGTCATCTGCTGGGATACAAAATGGATGTTTTAGTCAGCAGTCTCCATCAGAAAACATGCTGATTCTTTTTTAACAAATGAAACTTCTAAGGGAGAAAAAATTGTTTCTGAAGGAAACATTCTGCATTTTAAAAAGATGCCTTTAGGAAAAAGACACTTTGACGAGACTGGGATAGAATCACAGAGTTAAAAGCTCCGCTCCTGTGAAAGGGCAAATGTGCCTCTGTCCTTCTAAAGCTTTTTCCACAAGTTAATTTTTCAAATTAACTGCAGTGCTGGAAATTAACTGTTAGGTAATTAATACAGATAACAGCTCAGAGCTTCATTTTCCAACATATTTCACAAACCATACCATGCAACAATACTATCGAGGATGACCTGGGTCTCATCTTGGTTAGTTTTTGGAGGGGAAGAATGGAACATACAGAATCACAGTCTCATTTAGTTTGTAAGAGACTCCTTGAGTTCTTCTTGTCCCATACCCTGCTCAAGCAAGTGCATGTAGAATCAGTTGCCCAGGACTTTGTCCAGATAGGTTTTGATTATCTCCAAGGACAGAGACTCCACAACTTCTCAGGGAAACCCATGCCAGCATTCAACTCTCTCCATGGCAAAAGTGCATTTTCTCATGTTCAAATTTACTTTCATGTACCTACGGCCTCTTGTCTTGACACTGGGCATTATTGAGAAAAATATGTCTCCCTGTTCTTCACTCTCATGAGGTATTTATATACACTGATAAGATATTCTTGAGCCTTGTCTTCAGGCTGGACAGTCCCAGCTCTCTCAGACCCTCCCCATGGGAAGGGTGCTCCAGAACCTCCAGCATCTTTGTGGGCCTGTGCTGGACTCACCCCAGTAAGTCCCTGCTCCTCTTGCACTGGGGAGCCCAGAACTGCACACAGCACTGCAGGTGTGGCCTCATCTCTGCCCAGCAGAGAACGATCTTGACCTGCTGGCAATGCTCTTCCTAAAGCAGACCAGGAAGCTGCTGGCCACAAAACTATTTTGTTGGCTCATGGTCAGCTTGNCCTGTCACCTTGTCTATAAGGATGTTAAGGAAGACAGGGTCAAAAACCTTACCAACATTAAAGCAAACAATATCCACTGCTCTCCCTATAGGCACCAAGCTAGTCTCTTCATTGTAGAGGGTTATCCTGTTGGTTAAGCATGATTTTCCCTTTCTAAGTCCATTATGACTACTTCTAATTGCCTCCTCGTCCTTTACCTGTTCGGACGTGCTTTCCAGGGTTAGGTGCTCCACCAGCTTCCCAGGAACTGAGGAGAGGCTGACAAATCTGCAGTTCCCCAGATGCTACCAGAGCACTCAGAGATGTTCCTTTTTGTCCTTTTTGAAAAGATTAATTACATGCACTTTCCTCTATGAACTCCATAACCTGTTTGAGACCCTGGAGCTTCATGAACTCCATAACCTGTTTGAG
>VZTR01033819.1:5905-21626 GCA_013400775.1 Chaetops frenatus | reverse complement strand
AGGAGTATGCTGTGGGAGACAGTGTCAAAGGCCTTGCTGAAGTCCAAACAGACAACATCCACAGCCCTTCCTGCATCCAGGCAGGTAACCTGGGAATAAAAGGAGACCAGGTTGGTCAAACACGACCTACCCCTCCTAAACCTGTGCTGGCTGGGCCTGATACCCTGGCCATCTTGTAAGTTCTGCATGATAGCACCCAATATAAACTGTTCAATTATCTTACCAGGTACTGAAGTCAGGCTTAACTGCCCCATAATTACCTGGATCCTCCTTTCTATCCTTTTTGTAAATGGATGTCACATTGGCCAGTTTCCAGTCATCTGGAACCTCACCAGTGAGCCAGGATTGTTGGTAAATGATGGAGAGTGGCTTCGCAAGCTCATCTGCCAGCTCCCTCATCACCCTGGGATGTATCCCATCTGGTCCCATGGATTTATAAACATTCAAACAGCCCAACAGTTCTCTGACTGCTTCCTCCTGGATAACAGGGGGATCATTCTGTTTCCTGACACCATCCACCAACCCAGGGAGACAGTGTCTTGAGGACCAGCCATCTTCCCACTAAAAATTGAGGTAAAGAAGGCATTAAACATTTCTGTGTTCTCCTCATCTGCTGTTACTAAGTTCCCTCCTGCATCCACTAGAGAACAAAGGTTGGTCTCACCCTTTCTTTTGCCATTAATATATTTGTAAAAAGATCTTTTATTATCCTTTACAGAGGTTGCCAAATTAAATTCAAATTGAGCCTTGGCCTCCCTAATTTTCTTCCTACATACCCTAGCAACCCCCTTAAATGCTTCCTGAGTCATGTTAACTGGTTACAAGTTTCCTGAAACTTAAAGCTATGATATAAAGAAGTGTTGTGAATTTCATGATTTAGAAACCAGTTTAAGTGAGTAAAGAAGAAGATTGGCAACTAGATTAAAATAAAATAGGATTGTTATTTTGGTATTCATGCTCATACAGGGATGCCTGGATCTTCCACAGAATTTTTGGAAACACTAAATTATTTTTTTTTCTCTCACTTGTGTATCAGTCTTAATGCTAGAGCATCTGAACATTGAAGTTTGCCAAGAGTATTTTGATGTGAATTTCAACAAGAAAAGAAGTTGATTTACCACTTTATATAACTTTGTGTCTTTTTAAATGAAAAATATTCTGGAAACTGTAATGTTTACAAAATGTAATACCTTCTCCAAAACTAAAGAGAGAATATAGGTTCAACAGTGTCAGTCCCCTATAACAATAATATTAGTAGTAATAATAATAACAGCAACAGTGACAGTAGCAACAGACACCTGAGACACTTTCACTGAAGACCATGTGTTGTTCTAGACAGACAACTGGAAAGCACCTAGATTTAGGTACAGTGAAATTTTCCTCTGTCTCACATCCCAAGGGAGATTTCTAAACAAAGGCACAGAAGACAACATTCCAAAGAACCTAGACCTTCAAGGGAGTGAAAGCCTAGTTTTCTTGTAAATCCTACTAATACCTTTGGAGCTTTGGTCTGTTCTTATTCTGGTGAATACAAATTATTCAGGCTCGGAAGAAATGTTAAAACTAGACTGAGTGAATCCAGTATCTAAATGAATGGAAAAGTATTTATGCTGAAAATACCTTTTAAATCTATGAAAAGGAAAGATTTTTTTAAAATAACATATAGTCCCTGCTATTGCTAAGTAAAAGGTTAGAAAAAGGGTTGGTCATTCATATAGAATTTTTGCTATTGGTGTCTTGTCCTACAAGGAACATTTGCAAGGTCGAAATTTGCTTGATGAAGAATTTTCTGCCACATTAAAGAAAAAAACAACTGATCCCATGTATCAGTTATCAAATGGTTTGTTTATAGGTTACTTTTACTATAAGACAGTTCAGAAACATAAGTTGATGTAGTCTGACATGATTTGCTGCAAAAGATTGTTTTCAAGTGCTTTTTTTCCTAGTTTCTATGGAAAAAGGTAGGAAATACAATCATGGAGAAGCAGGCATTTTTTCTGCTAGCACAAGTATTACACCTACATTTCTTATTCTTGTAACTTCGAAGAGTGTTACTTTCTATCTGTTGTCTTATGCCTCTAATATTTACGATTTATTAAATTATGCAAAATTTTAAGCTTTATTTCCTATACTTTATTAACTTAATAGGAAAACCATATGATGCTCAATGATTTTATGATTATAAAACACACTTATTTTCCCTGGATAAATGTGAATTTAAAAAAAAAAATCCTTAAAAGAGAAATCAATCTGACTATTCACAATGTATGTTTTTTCTAGATTCAATAAAACATGAGACAAAAACACTTCTAAATAATTTCTTTTCATATTTTTTGGCAATTAACATTTCAGATATCAAAAAAAAATATGCTTATGTCTGTGTTAACTATAATGGAATTATCTGTTGTTATTATTCATTAATGTTCTAACCATTTTCCCATAAGAAATATTAAGCAATCTAAAACAGAGCATATGTTTGTGCAAATTATATTCTCCCTTAAGATTTTGTAAGAAGATCATCATAATAAGCAATTATACGGTACTTCTACAGCTTAAACTTTTAGATTAATCACAGGAAGGTTTTGTGCATAACCTTCTTGCCAACAACATGCTTTAATGTGACAGGTTTATCCTCAATTAGGCTTTGTTAAATAGTCTTCTTTGTACTATTTTTCATGTTTGGGTATAGTACAAAGACAGTGCATTCTCTTTACATATATATTACTGTAAAAGGTATTCTGTTGAGCATACCGCTTTTAGTGAATAATTAATTCAATAAAATTGGGAGTCTTTTACTGATTGGCTTCTTTTGCATACACAGCTTAGCCTCTGATGATCAAGATGACAAGAAAACACATCATCATGCAAACACTGTAACTGAAAGGGAAACTCTCTACTGCACTTTGAAAAAAGTATCATTTATAGATACATCCTATTGTTTATAGATGTCAATAAACCCTATTTAATATATTTTCTCACAAATAATTTTCTTGTCTGAATGGTTCCATGCCTCTAGAGTGAGAGGGAAAAGAATGTCTAACTAAAAGTTCCAGTCTTCTGTACTTTTATTTGATGTTGTCAAAAAGTACCACAGAGGCAAAATGTCATGTTATGTCATAATATAAAATGACAGCCTCTGTACAAATACATGAACAGCAAATCTTTTATCTGGTATTAATGAAATAAGTAGCAAAGATATAAATGTCTTCATTTACAAAGGATCTAGATTCTGTAAGTAAAGACAAGTGAAATATTTTAAAAGAAGCATTTAAATGACTGTATGTGCATAAAATAACATGGGAGAATAAGAATGGGAATGCTCTTTGCAGTAAAAGAGATGAGATCACCATCCAAGACGTTGCTTTTTTCTTCGATAATTTTATGTTCCTTTATATTGACAGAACATTCCCCCTTGACTAGGAACCACAAAGCTCAGGGAATTTCTGGTATGCCTGGCCTGCAGAAGAGAGCATTCCTGTGGCAGGCTGTTCTTTGCCAAATAGCAGATCACATGGTGTTGTGAGAATGCATTTACCGCTGCAAATCGGCCACTGGTGAATTCTCCGGATAACATTGATATTTGTGAATAAGCTCTTCCAGCTGTCTTCCGAAGACAGATTTGTTATTTGATGCAATGTGGAGAATGAAATGAAGCATTATCGTACAGAAAGCAGTGGGATATGACCTATGGTCTCATAGAGGTTGGAGGAAGAATTGAAAGGACTGCAGTAGCATAATAATCACTCTGAAATCAAGATATTCCCCAGGACAAGACAATACCAGAACGGAGATAAAGGTGATCCTTCTCCAGGTGAGTATACAAAGTAAACATACCCTTTGAACACAGATCTATATGAAATACAAAAATAGATACAGAAAACAAAGAAATAGACACTAAAAGGTATTATATTTTAACATAATTTAAAATAGATTATATTTTGATGGTGAATGGTGCTGCATCCAGTTGGTGGCCAGTCACTAGTGGTGTCCCCCAGGGATGTGTGTTGGGGCCAGTTCTGTTTAATATTTTCATTGATGATCTGGACAAGGGGATTGAGTCCAACATCAGTAAATATGCAGATGACACCAAGCTGGAAGCATGTGTGAATCTGTTGCAGAGCAGGAAGGCTGTGCAAGGAGACCTGGACAGGCTGGATAGATGGGACAAGCCCACCAACGTGAAGTTTAGTAAGTCCAAGTGCTGAGTCCTGCACTTTGGTTACAACAACCCCCTGCNGTGGTCAGGTGGGGGTTGGTCTCTTCAGGCAACAACTGATAGTATGAGAGGACACAGTCTTAAGCTGTGCCAGGGAAAGTTTAGATTAGATGTCAGTGAAATTCTTAAAAGAGAAAATTTCTTCACTAAAAGAGTGATTGGGCACTTTAATCACCTGCCCAGGGAGCTGGTGGAGTCACCATACCTGGACGTGTTTAAAAAAAGACTAGGTGTCATGGTTTAGTTGATAAGGAGATGCTAGGTCATAAGTTGGACTCATAGATCTCAAAAGTCTTTTCCAACCTAATTAATTCTCTGATTCTGTGATTTTGTGATTTTGTAACTGTTAAAATAGTATGCTGCTCTTGGTAATAAAAGCAACTAGTGGGGTATTTGTTGCTTCAGCACCACTCAGATGTCTAAAACAACTCATTGTTTTAGCTGCACTGAAAAACAATGCAGAGATATAATTTCTGTCAGAGCAGATGTTACCTCAGCTATCTCAGGTACTTACATTAAGGTACAATGATAAATTTTTTATGGATGCTTCTTTGTATCCCCCTACTGATTATTAAGAGAACTCAGGCCAGATGATTCATCCCCAATGACGCTTCTCTGATGACAGCATGAATCACCCTCATGAGTTCTTGTTTTCCTCTGTCCACTACAGCAAGGAAGTTCTCAACTGTCACTGAGTTCATCTCTATTAGATAGAGTGATTATCCTTTACTTTTCTGGCTATTTTTCTTGCTGTTCACAGAATAAAAACCACAGAACTATGCCTTCTCTTCCAAGTTAGAAGGTATCTAACTTGGTTTCTAATTTGGGGTTCTGAGGATTTACACCAATGTTTTACTTAAAAAATTTATTCAGAAACTGGTAAAGCAGAAATAAATCCATAAAACTAACTTTAGTCTCAGTTTTGTCTTAGGTCGAGTTAATTGTAGTATGGAGCTAGGTTTTGAATCTGGGATAAAAACAGAATTGAAAAATTCAGATCCATTTTAGGTCTGCTTACTCAGCATCAAGGCCTTTTCTATCTCAAACTTCCCCACCGGTAACAAGGCAGGGGTAGAAAACAGACTCTGTGGAGACCCTACTAGGACAGATCACCTCAAGTGATATCCAATGCTATTCAATGTTGTGGCCAGCAATAAAACCTGGGGAAAGGAATAGGAAGGGAGGACATTGAGATTCATGACATCTGTCTTACCAAACTACCACTGCATGTGATGAAGCCTGGCTTTCCTAGAGATGGCTGGACACCTGCCTCCACATTAGAAGTGATGACTGAAATCCAAATATTCCTTTGCTTACACAGATGATTTTGCTTCATTAATTAAACCATATTTATATTGACATATGAGTGGTTTTGCCTTTGCAATTCTAATTCTTCTTGCCATCCCAATGCAAAGAACTGAGTGTGTGGCTGTGTGGGGCTTAGCTGCCTACCAGGGTTGAGCCACAACCACTCCTAAATTCTTATGCATGACCTATTTTTTCAATGATTTTTGTGCTGGAAATATTTTTTAAAGATTTGGCTTGCCTATTGAAAATATATTTTTACCTACAAGCCCATTTAATATTACTTTATTATCATTGCATACACCAGAGGGATAAAGTGACTTAAGCATTCAGTTAAAATATTTTGCTCTTTTTACACAATTACTATGCTAAGAAAAGGTCTCTTTGTCAGAAAAATAACTAAGTAAATAAATAAAGTTTGATGTAACTCTATCTTTGCATCTCTCTTTAGAAAGCTACATATTTCTTACAGGAATTTATTCTGGTCCTTTAGGTATACATCGAAGCACACACACACACAAATCAATGACAGCACTATAAAATTCAGTTTTGAATCAAGTTGGAAGCTTTATTGGAACAGCTGAACTAGTTGTTTACCAAAGAAATTTTGCACAGAATGGTACAGATTAGTGCTGAAGGATCATTTCCATTAACAACATAGCACAATCACTGAAGGAAAAATGTGCTACTATGTCACTTGAAATTCTGTAAAAATGAATGATCATTAGGATCACATATGTCTAAAGGTCAACTTGAATTCTACAACAATATTCTAAGACTTTGATACAGCTTGATCAATCTCATGAAAAACAGTCCATCTCAGCCAATTAATTTCTCTTTAGGTGCTGGCTTAGTTTCTTTAGTAAGTGTTTTTTTCACTACTGCATGGATATTTGATTGGGTTTGTTGTTTGTTTGTTTGTTGCTGTCTTTGGGTTTGTGGTTGGTTGGTTGTTTTTGTGTTTGTTGTTTTGTTTTGTTTTGTTTGTTTTTTCCACAGTCTCAGGTATTTAACACATTAACTAATAGGATAATTTTATGAATTATATGAGCTTCCTCTATGAAGATAACGTGTCAAATGAGCTTTGTGTTGTGTGTCAGAAAAACAGGCTGAATAAGAGTTAAAGTATTTACTGCAATAGGGTAGCACTATTTATTAAATGCAGATTTTATACTAAAAGACAGAGAAAAAACTTGGATAACCAATACCATATATTGACAACTTCTCCACCTATACATGGTATCAAAAGTAACCCACAGAAAGAATGAAGTGCCTGCCAGTCCATTTAAAGCTATATAAAAACATAGAAAATTAAGGAACAATATTAATATTTTTTAGAAGTGTATTCCTGGCATGAGCAGAAACTCAAAATCTCTATTAAAACACTTTCATAATATTAAGCCAAGTTTCCAGGTTTTTAATTCTGTTAAAAATTACAAGAGTAGTTCAAAAAGATTTGCCATATTAAATTCTGGTTTTCTGATTGTCTTCAGTATTTTTTAATCATAAATAGTGATATTAAATTTGTTTTCTGATAGTGTTAATTTAACATTATATCATGATATGGGTTTTTTTCTTCCCTTTCATTTTATATGTTACTATTCTTCAATAAACAGTTTATCCTGTGCAGATAGATGAAGCCATATGGGTAGATCTGAATCTTAAACTGGCATAATGACATAACTCAAGTGCTGTGTGAGCTTAGGGCTGAAATTGTAGACAAGAATAATTTTCTGTGTTTCATGCATGTACACTGCACTTGAATCAATTTGAATTTTTCTCAGGTGATGTTCCCAATTTGGCAGTAAACAAAGGTTACACAGTGTAGCAGTAGAGATTATTTTTTTGTGTAGTTAAGGTCAAGTTTTCTCCCCAGGCTCTGCTGATACACTCACATTTCTCACCTATGCATGCCCAATATATGTGATAACTACTCCTTTTCTAATGATCCATTCTCTTTCCTTGATATCTCTTTAGGTTTAATCCCACCTACTAAAAGACATTCTAAAGGAACAGGAGCAGGCAATTCCCAAATGTTGGAAATCAAGCAGGTATGCAGAATGCCGGTTTGGTAAACAGGAATCTTTTCATGGAAATAAGGCAAAAAAAGAAAGGTTTATGTTCAGTGGAAGCAAGCTTAAATGACAGGGAGACAATACAGAGGTGCTGCTTGCCACTGTAGGGGATGGTCCTGTGGAGGGTCAGGAATTGGACTCCATGATCCCTGTGGGTCCCTTCCAGCTCAGCATACTTGGCATATTCTGTGATTCTGTGAAATTTGTGGTAGGTATTAGGAAGAAATTTGTTACAGTGAGGGTTGTGAGGCACTGGAACAAAGAAGTAGTGGCTGCCTCATCCCTGAAAATGTTCAAGGCCAGAGTGGATGGGGTATTGAGCAATCTGGTCTAGTGGGAGGTGTCCCTGCCCATGGCAGGGAGTTGGAACTAGATATTCTTGAAGGTCCCTTCCAACCCAAACCATTCTATGATTATATGATTCTAACAGAGGCAAAGATTACTTGAAAACTGAGACTTGATAGGAAAAGAAGGAATTGAAAAGGAGAACAATTTCAATTGCCATGGTTGGCTAAGGTGGAAACATTGCTTGCTACAGATTTTTGTTGAATGACAGAGCTCCATTGTTGAGATTATTTAGAAACCCAGGACTAACACTTCCTATACCATCTACTGTTATCAAGACATCAGACAGATGGGGTACAAATTAACTGGAATTTTCATTATATGCTCTACTTCTTGTTTGTATCATCAGCCATTTAGCCATTGAGCTTCTTAGTGTCGTTTTTCTTTCCCTACTCAATGATATTTACTTGCAAAATGACATTTACTTATAAAGTGACTGTCTTTTTCACCCTCAAGTGACATTTCTATGGCACACTGTGCAAATGTTTGGCAAAGATTTGCTGGATCGATTAGAGGAAACAAAGAAAAAACACACAACAGATGTTGATTTTCTTGTAGCTGTGACTATTGTTTTGAAAGACTGACACAGACTTTTCAGGTTTTTCTGTCTTCTTGGCAGCAGTATAAAAAAACTTGCCCAACTGCAACACACATACTTTCACCCTCATTAAACTGACTCTGAAGACTCCTAATAAGTGAGGCTGTGTGTCATCTTTCAAAAGATGAGCTGTTTGGAAACAGCAAAACCATTACAGGACAGTCATGCATCAATCATGGAACTAGATGAACTAGCTTGTACTGACCTTACAAAATTCTTTTCTCTAGCATCAGAGAAGAAAAGAGCATTTCCTTTATATGGCTATTGCATAAATTAGATTTTCAGTAAAATCCTGATTCTGGTGAATATTTTTATTTAAAAGTATGAGTTTTTGATTCCTTTGGTAATGAAAATTTTCTGAAGAAGTGGATACAAGAATGAAGAAATGTGTTGATATGATGATACATCACACAACCTTCAGGAACTGTTTGACGTGTTCTTTTGGATTTGTACATTTTCTTATGCACTGCAGAAACAAAAAATAATTAATCTGGTCTTGGCAAAACCTCAGTCATTAAAGGCCCAGTGATTTTGGCTGAATCTGTAGTTCACTGAATTGGGCACCACTAGCTAATAATCTCTAAGTTCAATTTCAAAAGTCAAAATGCATCAATTTTCCATGTTGGTTTAGAAATTATTAATAAAAGTAAAAATCCATGGCAATAAAGGGTGTCTGGATGTTTATGCCGGAATTGGCACTACAAAGGCTACATTTAATAGTCTAACCGTACTCAGTTAAAATAATTTTATGTGACTGAAAATTTCTGGGACACTTGCACGTGTCCTGAAATACACGGCACAGGTCATTGTGGGATGCACAAAGGCTTCTAGAACAGCGACTGGATGCCAAAGGGAACACTTTATTGGATCTCAAGTGACACTAAGCTCTCTAAGTCTAAGATGCTCAATTTTCTTCTTGCTTGGNCTGCTTCAGATCAAATATGGGATCAGTTTTCACAATTTCCCTGAGAGGTTTTTTCTTCAGTTCTCCCAGTTTATTCTTTTTAATGAAGTTTCTAATCAGGTACTCTACGTATTGAAGAATCACAACTTAGATAAAAGACTGCTCCTCAGAAAAGGTAAGACAGATGTTAAAGAGAATGGGCAGACTTAAATTAGCCAAGTCCCAGGCTCACCCTACCTAATGACATTCACTTAGAGCCCTAACTTCAGAGGTTAACTGATCCACAGTTTTGAGTCTATCTCTAATTTAGTTTTGGACTCTCTAGTGTCTCATGGGACATAGAAGTCAGTGTAGCACAAGGTAGTGCTCAGCCTAAGGATATCCAGCTAAAAACATCCAAACAGTAAAAATTACTACCTAAGATCTGCCCTGTCTCTTGAAAGGAAATTGGCCTTCTCTTACATTAAAAGGAGCCTTCAGGAAGAACAGTTCCTAGTTCAGTGCTTACATAGATTAATGAATTTAGCCTCTTCTATGCTTCCCAGAGCTTGAACCTTCTTGAGCCCTAAAGGAAAGGTTCCATACAACAAGCAAATTAGTGTATGTTGCTTGTTTCGTTTCTGAATTGTAGTCAGGTATGGCCCTTCTGTCAGGCATAATGGTACTTTAATTGAAGAAAATACAGCCTCTCAGACATGAGGCGAAGGAGAGATGACTTCTAATAAAGTGTGGCCACCCACAAGGAGATGGGATCTGCAGTAAACCTTAAATGAGAGCACAAGTAATGAGAATGGGCATATTCAGTTATTTAGGCACTATAATTTCTGCAATCCCTTCCAGGTGTTTTAGTAAGCTCATCAGTATCATGCAGTCTCATCTAAGTTGAGTTTCACACAGATTTCCCTCATACATGAACTAGTCTTGATTAAATGACATTTCAGATACTGAATCAGTATAAAATAACCTTTAAATCTGTCATTCCTATTACCAGGTATTTATAAAATATATGCCTCCTTATGTAACTTTATGTAATATATGCAATATACTAAATTATTGGTAATCTGATTCTCATCTTATGCTTTAGTTAATTTTCCAGAATGTCTTAATTCTGATTATGGGTATTGGATTTTTCATTTTCCTTCACATTCTGGAATGAATGGTTATCACTAAGTGTGGTCCTTTCTTCTCATAACCTCAAGAAGGGTCTGAAAGTGTCCCTTTTAATGATGGAAAAGTGAATAAAAGGATGAAATTACAACTAAGAACAATGCTGTAAATTACCACCATCCTGTGAGTATGATTACATCTGAATTAGCTTTTATGTTGGATATGAACCCATGCAATATAAAACAGAAGTGAAAAAAAACAATTTACATTATGAAAATGTCAGATTGTGAAATTAGGCATGGTAGGCTGGACAACGCTGTATAGAATTTTTAAAAAATTGTTGCCCACACACTAACACGTATTCACATTCCTATCAGCATCAAACAATTACAGTTTATATAACTTTTACCTTACACATCATGTAGAAATGTATTTTTAAAGTATTTTTATAATATATGAATACACAAGCTTCCCAGACTAATTTGTATTTTAAATAAAAAATATGAACAGTTTTAATGTGTTAAGGTCACATGTAAACTATACTTATTAGACAGATTTTCTCTGAGGAGCTGTGTGCATTATTATGACATTATTTTATTTAATTGGGATTACTTTTAAGAAATTTTCTATAAGTATTTCATCTTTCACCTTCATTGTATCCCTCCAATGTGTTGACTACATTTGTATAAATAGTAGTGATCTGTTTCATCTTTCAGAAAACCAGTTTAACCAAAATTAAATTGCATCACAATTTAAACTACTTATATGGATAAAATTATGTAATATTGAAGGTTATATTCAATATTATGGGTGGTAGTTACAGTTAATGATGAAATATGGAAATGATATGTAATAATAGTTCATAAACCAGGAAAAAAATAGGATAACATATAGGAAAGAAAATAAGAGGGAAAATTCCCAGAAATGGAAACTCTCACTTTTCCAGTCCTTATCTTACTTACCATCATAAAACAGAAATAGGGAACAGAGGCTTCAATTAGTTGGATAATTAGATTCCCTGGGTTGGTGTAGAAAAATAGACCATTTATTAAAATGCCAACACAATAAAAATTACAAAGAGTAATGAATGTCCTTTGGGAAAAGAAATATATCCCTGAGTAATTAACAATAAAAATTTACCGGGNAAAGAAAACAGCGTAATCAAGGTGCAAAGCACAAATTCCTGTTTAAAACAGGAAAAGGGGTGTTATTTAATCTTGTATTGTGTAGGCAGATGGTAATGGTGTAAGAGCTGCTGATGCAGTGAACCTCATTTCATTCTAAGTTCTGTACCAAGGTCTGATATGATGAGAAGCCTACACAGATTTAGTAATCTTATATCGTGGCATATTTGGTCACATTAACTTTTTGATATACATATTATAGGACTCTAAAGCTGCAATTAATCAGTTCAGTTGTGCTGTGAGAGTTCTGTTCCATTCCTTTCCTCATGTTTTTTGATGTGTTTCATCTCAATTCTCTGAGCACTGTTTAAGGCTGCTATCAGTAAATGTTAAAGTATTAGCTCTAGCTGCAGTCTGTTAAAGGGTGTTTATTTAGTTATGCCTTGGAGTGAAATATTTCTCCTGAGACTAGGGTTTGAAGGAACTCATTTGCTAGATAATTTTCTACAATGGTGTATATTTTATTTTACTTGATTTTATTAATCTGATAGAAACTAGATCTAGGTTCTAATGACCTTGAGTTAAGTAACACTCTGGCAAAGACAGTGACTGTGATAACAATACTATACAGATAAGATATTGACAGCCACAGACAACTATTGTCAAACATTTCTGGTCAGTATTCCAAGTCACATGATTAGATGCTGGCCTTTTTCATTAGACAGAGATTGATTTAGCAGTCAAACAGTGTACACCGCACTTTATTGTTTTTTTTTTGTTGTTGTTTTTTTTTTTTTAAGCTCCAAGACAACTCTGTTTCTGTGAACATTTATGGGATGATGTTGTTTCACTTTTTTTAATCCTTTCAAACTGACACTTGAGAACCTCTCAGACACAAATGTAATTCTTGGGGACACAGGGTGAATTCACAATAAACAAATGTCTTGAGGGAAGACAAAAGAAAAGAGGAAGAAATAGAAGTCATCAACTCAAGAATAAATCGTCGCATATGTTAAACATTGGAAAGTAGTACCAAAGTAGCTTTTCTATATGACATTCTGAATAACAAGTTGACATGCAAATTTTCTTCAAATTCTCTTTGAAGACTCTTTTATCCTCTCTCATTATTTATTTTTTTTTTTTTGTTGTTTATTTCAGTTTGGTTCTGGGTCCCAACACACTACAGTTAAATAAAATGCCACAGGCTCTAGAAGTATTTAAAACAAGGTTCGAACAAAGAGACACAAGAATTGTACAAGCTAAACATAACTAGTGGGAAGGTCTTTTTGGAAAATCTGGATGCTATCACTTCTTATCTTGGCAGGAGTTTTGAAAGAAATAGACTCTGAGTGCTGTATTTCTGGCTCCTTATTCTGGATGCATGATAACAAAATTACACTATGAGATTTTTTAATTCCAAGTTAACTACAGTTTGGACCACGTCTCTATATAATCATTATAAACTTTGTGCTCCAGAAACAAAGTTTTTGAAGGAAGAGTTTCAATTGTGCTTAAATTTGTACTTGCTAGGACTTAGATGAATTCATAACAGTGGAACAGCATTTTAATTCTAATAGCAGATGATTTACACAACCTGAAATGTTATTTCTAAGCCTAAATTCAGGACTGCAATGTATAAATGCTGCCTACCTATACTTCATAGGCACCTAGTATGCCCTAGGTGAGTAATATTTCTGTCAAAACCTTCCCTGAGGGCCGAAATTTAAGCTACTGTTCATTCTTAGTGTAGACGTCAACTTTACTGTGTTGATCTCTTCAACTAAAGATTATTGAATTAAAAGAAGATTATCCTATATCTATGTTTTTCTTAAATTTTTCCTTTTTTATCCAATTCTTTTCCAATGTGTAACAAAGAGAGCAGGTGATGNAAATTTAACTCATCTCTATTTCTTTAAATTACAGACATTTCTCAGCCTTGCCTACTTTGTAATGCTGGCTTTTTGTGTCTTTGGTGTGTGTCTTTTTATTTTTGTCAAGTGTGTGACTTTGCACCCATATTGGTCAGGTTAAACAATTTTTCTGCTGCTATTGAAAAAAGAAGTTTTAAAAGGAAGTCCCACAGGACACAAGATCTGAACGAGGTCAGAAGTAGGCCTTNTGATTTAGATAAGAGATCAATAGCAACTGGTTTGATTCAGATCTAACAAAACTTTATCTTAATTTCTTTTTATGGTATATTATGTGAGCTATTGCTATCACATGTATTGTACTTTGACTATAGTGTTACCTTTTTTCTCATATGTATGCAGAAAAATCATACTGCTTATACCAATATATTCTCTTTTTCTTCCTAATCTCTTTCTAATGTTTGGTATTTGTATCAGTGCTGAATAACACAGAAAAAAATGAAAAATGTAACTTGACCACCCAAATTACTTGAAATCTGTTGCAAAAGCAGCTATTCAGGTGCCAGTTTAAATACTTTAAGTTATCTAAAACCTCAACACCAAACTGGAAATTAGCCATGAGTCTATGAAAAACATAAATCATTCTGGCTCAGTGTCTGAGGACCAGACCTATGACTCTGGAGATGGTATTAAACACATACTGCTGGATCATTGCCAGTGTGAAAGAAACAGCTGTGTGTGTCCTTTGCAGTATCTCTGTATTGAGGTACTAAGATATGAAGAGGATCTATAACAGCTCCCCCTGATTAGAAATGGTGTTANNNGTGTTACTCAGACTATGTTAAAAGTCAGTGAGGAATAACTTCACTAATCGGGTTCCATTTTAAGGATGAACCTTTAGTAAGTGTAGAAAATTTAATACTTCCAAAACAAGATTCCTTTAGAATAGAGTGGCATGATAAAGAACACCACTGTCCAGACACTACAGTGACACAGTAGCAAAAAGATTTTATTTCTAGTAATTGTGAGCTGAAAAATATCTTTCATCTGAGAGTGGGTGGAAAGAGTATNTTTTTATAATTATTCAGTATTTTTTTTAACGTTTGCTATGAATTTAACACCAAAATTTTTCTCACACAAAGACATTCACAGAAATTAAGCACTTTATATATGCACAAAAACATTAGACAAATAAGAGTTAGTAAAATGATGAACCTTTGATGAACAAACTGTAAACAGAGATGAGTTAAATTTGCAAGTATTAGCTTGACTGTACTCATCTGAACAATTTTTATTCAATTTAGTAGAGTTAAAAACCACTGATAAGTCTCTGTGACTCATTCCAGATCTATAAAATGATCAAGATAAAATCTCTGAGGGATAATGATCTTCTTTAAAATAAATGTAATTTAAGATTTTTAAAGACAATTGTAATCTTTAGGTCTGACTGTCATATCCTAGGCATCATAAATGGCATATTTGCATCTGACACCAATTTTCATATTACAATGCACTTTTTCATGATTTTTGCAAACCACATTTAAAGTACTTTGTGAGAAGAATAGTAAGAAAACCCAAACCCAATGCCTAGCAGGCTTAAAACTATACTTGTATACCCAGAAAAACACTGGAGTGAACTACTGCTTGCTTTGTCTTCACTTCCACCAAAAGCAATCTTGGTTTTGATGTTACACATGCAAGTTACACACTAATTTCAGGTTCCCCCAACTCAACACCTGCAGATTGAAGGGACACTCAGCAGCTGTTAAAGGGATTAGCTGACCAAGGAACACCCAGTGAGCTCACCAGTCAGTGTTTATAAGGAACTGTGAAAGGCCACCCTCACACAGAGGGTAAAAAGCCACTGTAGTTATCATGCCAGTCTTAAGAAGATGTAGAACAACACACCATAGCACCAAGTGAACTAGTATGGGTCTATAATATGGTGTATTTATTTTATATTACAAATAAGCAAAGCTTATTTTTGATTGCTTTGTTTCTATCTGTTGTTAGGTCAAGGCCTTCTTTCTTCTCCATTTTCCTGTCTTCAATCCACTGCTTATCAGGCAAGACCAATTTCATTTGTCCAGTCAGGGGTCTTGACATGCCTGGCTCAGTATTGATTCTTATTTCTCCTGTCATGGTTTTGACATTTGTAACTCCACCTGCTCTTTCTCAC
>VZTR01033817.1:85064-101222 GCA_013400775.1 Chaetops frenatus | reverse complement strand
GGACAGGGGGATAACCCAGCATTTCCAGTGTCCATGGCAGGCACAGGGCTGCTTTCCTATCATGTGGGGGGTTCTTCTTGATCCTCCCTGGGATTTATTCACCCTCTGGGCCGGTTTGTGTGGGGAGCTGAGTGTGTGGCTGGTCACTCATCCCTCAGTCCCACCTCTGTGTTTGGGTTGCTATTCCCGGATGTCCATCAGCTGACAAAGTTCCTAGAGATGTTCTTCTTGTTTGGTCGTCCCAGTTCCCTCCAGGAGCTGGTGGGACTTGTGCCTTTTGGTGTGGATGGGGCCAAACCAGGATACAGAGTGAGCAGAAAGCAAATGCAAACCCTGTCCTGCCTTTATCCTAATTCCCATTTATTCTGCATTTATCCTAATTCCCATTTATCCTGCAGACTCTCAGCAATCCCTCTGCCACCAATGAGAGGCAATTGGTTTGTCCTTGACTGGTGGCTCTGCCACAATGGGGACACACCTTGTGAGCCACACCTGAGCTCAGGCTCCCAAAGCAGGGGGATGTTGTCTAAGCTGAGCTGGGCAGAGTTTTAAAGCAGATGTTGAGAGCCTGGGACGCCTCTGCCTCACTGCTGGGAGAGAACAGGGATATTAAATTATGAATATTTCACTACTGTTATCTACAACAGCACAGCCACGCTCGCTATTGTCAGAGTGCTGCAGCAGGAGGAAAGATTCTTGAATTATTAATTCTTGAGGGCTAATTAATAGGAAGGATGCTGGGAGAGCCAGCAAGAGGAGTTCAAAGTGTGTACATTTGTAGCTGTGAACAGCCACAGCCTGGGCTGGGATTTCAGGCAGCCAATGACACCCTTCAACGTCACATCCAAACAATGCTCCAATAATGGCACAAACACCCCAGCCTGGCACTGCAGAGCTTTTCTTAGCAGCAGAAGATCAACTGAAAGAATTTCATTTATAATTGATTACCAAAAAAAACCAAAACAAAACCAACCCCAGAAAAAGTGAAATAAAACAAAATCTCCTTGCCAGCTGTGGCCTCTCCCTGAGCCAGTTCAGCACATGACACAGAGCAGATTGCCCAGGCTGAATTGCTGATTTCAGACCCATCTTTTTTCTGACCACCTGCAGCTGAAATCCAGTTGAAGGTGTTGTTCCTACAAGGTAGAGATGTTGCTGCAGTTATTCCCTTCTGAAGCTGCTGGTCCCAGCACAGCCCACCCTGCCCGTGCCACGTCCTGCCTGCAGCATCCCCTCACTGCTGGGCCTGCACCCTGCACCCTGGTGAGGGATGGACTGATGGGATCCCCATTCCCACACTTCCCAACATCCCCCTGCAAGCCCTGGGAGGGACAAATGCAAAACTGGCCTCCCATTTGGAGGGCTGCCATCCAGTTGGCACCCGGAGGGTTCCTGACGCTGGAACAGGAAGAGAACTCCCTGCTGCAATTACCTTTCAGTTTCTGCTGTTTACCCCAGGAATAAACTCATTGCTGCTGTAAAACCCCCTCCCATCGAGTCCAGGGGGAAAGGAGGGAAGGCAGGAATGTCAGCCAGTTGGTCAGTGGCCAAATAACTGGCCAGGGGCCAACTGGCATCCCATGTTTTACTCTCAGTGGAGGAGGGCTCACGGGCCTGGCTGCAGATCACCTGCCTGGCCTTTCCTCCTGTTTGTCCCACAAAAACCCCAAATGTCACACCCTACATCACTGTTTCCTTGGTGGCCTGGCAGAAATGCGGTAACCAGGACATTTCTTCACTCTCTCACTGAATGAATTCAATTTATTTGAGAGTTAGGAGCAGGGCCTGAAAGGGAAATGCCAGCAAGCTGGAGAAGGGTTGGATCATTCCCATGGGGATGCACAGGGGACATCTCTCAGTGACCCAGCCCAAAATGTCACCTGCCACTGTATATCTTGAACCTTTTTCCTTCTCCTTTTGTATTTGTTTGCAGGGAACATGGCAGGGGATTGTCCCAGCCCTGGGTGTGTGCTGGGCAGGCTGGGGGTTCACCAGCCAAAGAGAAAAATTGTTTAAGCTCTCCATCCCTGCCTTGGATTGCTGCCACTGATTGTCTCTGAATCCTTTTGGGAAGGGGCAGAATGGTTGGTGAGCAGAATCCTGCATCCCTCCCAGGTTTCCAGCAGCTTTCCATCCCATGCAGGGCAGGCAGCCTGGATGGACCCCGTCCTACTCTGCAGGAGGATCCTGAGGGCTGTCTCTTAATTGCAGTGCCCTCCACAATCACTCCTCCATTTCTGCCTTTCCAAATCCTGCTCACAGATTCAAAGCCCGTTTTGGGCATGGCAGTAAATACCATTTGTTTTTCCCTCTCAGTGTTGTTATCCCAGCCAGGAGGAGTGACTGGGGTGAGTCACACTCTGGCACTTGGCAAAACTTCCCGGGAAAAGCGTTTGGCTGGAACTCTGAGCAACCTTGACCCAGGAGAGGTGACAGGATCCTCCAGAGCCTCTCAGGACCTGTAGGAATGGAATATTCCAGCACGAGTGGACAGTGACAAGCAGCAGAAAGCAGCTCACTCCTGAGCTGTGCAGTGCTCCACTCCTGCCTGGGAGATACCAGCAGCTGTATTGGGTGGCACGCCCTGCCTTTTCCTCTTTTTCCATGAGGAATGAGGCTCAGCTCAGCAGCTCAGGCTCAGCCTCAGCTCCAGGCTCAGCTTCACCCTGGGGCTGCCCCACAGAGGGGTCACTGTGCCCCTCCCCGGCCCCATTTGTTCTCCATTCCTGGGACAGGGAAGGACACAGGGAGGGTGCCCGTGGGCAGCAGAGGGGCTCCCGATCCAGCAGGAGGGATGGAGTCAGGGGCGAGCTGGAGAGGGCTCCGTGTAAAACAATGGAGAAGTGCAAGGATTTGCCAGTTCTGTGTTTGTACAGAGCATTTCAGCTCTTCATCACCAGCCTTTCAGAGCTGGGATGATCGGTGAGGTTGGCAAAGGAGGGGAGGGCAAAGCCACAGCTCCCAAACCCTCATGCTGTGCATGCACCCACTCCAGGTAACCCCAGCCCGTCATGGACAGGGACACAGAAACCTTGAAATTGGTAATTAGTAACCTGAAAAGGTAATTAGGAAATAAATATTTTAATACATCCTAATTTCCCAATGTATTTAACACTAAAAATGCCTCTGCCTCCTTGTCTCACTGGTTCTTAAAGCTGGCAAACACCTCCACCTGATACTTTCTCTTCATCAGATGCCTGTGTTGCACTTAACCCCCCCCCCAGGACCTGTGTGCAAGACTGGGAAGGGTAATAGCAAACACATTACATGCTTAGCAATAGACTAAGCACAATTAGGCCTCACATTCCTCTCTACTCCTATAAATAACTCTCAGTTTCCTCTCTGTGTCTGCAAATTTCATTAGAATGATGGAAAGAAAAGGAGAATACACACACACTCACTCACTCACACTCACACACCCCCAGCTCCCTTTTCTTGCAAAGCCCAGAGCTGATCTCTCAGTCAAAGGCTTTGTTCAGCCTGGGGGTGGAAGGGGGGAGTTAAACCCACACCCCCACCAAGCCTTGGGCCACGTGTTCCTGGCCATGAAGGGAAAATTCTCTGCAGATGGCTGAGGAATTCACCTGCAAAAAACAACAGAGAGCAAGAAAAACCCTCCCCCTCTTTGCTGGGCCGAGTGTGCAACTCTGTGGGGCTTTGGGGCATCATCCCCCCTGCTTGTCCTTGATCCCAGCAGAAGGGTGGCTGTTCTTCCCAGGTGAAAACCATTCCTCAATGTGAAAACCATGTCCTCTTCAAGATCTCTGCCTGGCTGGGAGTGCTCCCAGTGTGGGGATTCAAGGGTGAACTTCAACAAGCTGGCAAATTGTCCTAAAGACAGTGAAATTGTGAATTTCATTCTCTATAAGGGACACAGCTGTCCTTTGAATATTCAAGGTTTGCAAGTCTTCATCATCTTCCCTTCCCTCAGTGGAGACTACTCAAATAACCTCTAAGTGCAGGTAAATACGTGCTGCAATTGCAGGGGGACAAAATTCTTCTGCCCTTGCAACCTCAGCTAAGTTATTAAGGAAAAAAAAAAAAAAAGATTCTAATTAACTGCAGGGGGAAAAGGAAAAGAAAAAAAAAGGGGAAAAAAAGTCAGGCTCAGACAGGGGTGGAGAAACCCTTGGAAACTTGCTGTGGTCAACACTGTGATTGAATTAATAAAAGCTGGAGGTGTTTCCCTGTGTTTCAGGGCTAGACTGGCTGCTTTGTCCAGGGTGGCTTCAGATATGGCAAAATCTCAGGTGTAAGGCAACCTTTGGCACCTGGAAAAGTGAGAGTGTGGGAACTCAGGGGATATGTCCCATGAAAGAGCACCTGAAACTCTGCACCCACAGAAACGTTAATTGTTAATGGCTCTTGTGACCTTTGGTATGAGAGAGAATTGGAGAATTACACCAGCAAAAAGCTCTCAAAAGACAAAATTGGTGTTTCTGCTGGGCAGAAGCTCCCACAGTGCAAGGACCAGCTGGGTGTCCCATCCTTGGAGCTGGGACTGTGCCACTGCCTCCTGTGCCACCTCATCCCTGCTCTGCAGCAGCAGGGACTGCAATGGCACAGCCAACGCCACCAGCCCCTCAGGCTGGGTGTGCTAACCTGGCTCTGCTCTGCTGGCCACCTCCTCCCTAAGCCACAGCAGAGCTGGGAAACTGATGAGGTGCTGAGGGATTTCCCCCCTTGATAGCAGAGACATCTCTGTTTCAATTTCTCTCTGCTCTCAGCTCACATGTTGGTATTCCCAAGCATGGTACATAAACAATAAAACCCGTGCAGTGTTCAATTAATCACTTTCTCTTTTTTCCCCAGAAAAGATTTTTTCCCTTTCTCTCCCCTCCCTTCCCACACTCTTCTCCTTTCATCTTCTGAGTAAAGACCCTCTAAGAAATGATGGGCAGCGCCCCAGGAGTAAAGAGACAAAGATGATAAAGGGAATCTCAGAAGATGAAGAGTTGGCTATTGCAGCAGCCTTCTGGCCCTTGCAGGGCCAATGGACAACACCAGATCCTGCCAGACACGTAGAGCAATCCAGGAGATGGGAAAGAACCTGCACCAGCTGAATGTGAGGCCCTGACAATTGTCCAAATCTCTATCTAGGTGCTGAATTGTGGGCAGATGTTGATAGAAAAACCCTTCAAGGTGTGTCAGTGTTTGAATTTAGGGCTGGCCCTAAAACCAGCCCCCAGAGGAGAGCAGTTACTCACTGATCTTCTCCCGTTTTTGTCTCCCACGTCAGAGCCTCAGCGACTCAATTTGCTCCTCGTGCCTTTATCTGCCGCCGACCTGGAGAATTTCATTAAATTCCTACTGAAGTGAAATAATTGCCTGGCTTTTCTTGCTGCCTTCAGCCCATTGTTGTTTTAGTCTCCAGTGGCTGGAGGAAGCTGAGATGGAAAGATCCGGATGAATCCAAGGAGTTAAAGGCTGGGAGAGCCCATTGTTCTGCCTCCACATTTAATGAGTTCTGCCCCAACCCATTACTTTGCCTCATCTTTTCTTTGCTATCAGCAGAAAAGTCTCTGCAAATGATCGTGTCCCAGTCCTACAGCCCATAATGAGCTCATCCCAATGCAAAAGGACTGTTATCTCTGACATCTTAAAAAGCCAAATTGCTGCCTGCCTTCGAAGTGGTGTAAAGTCCCAATCAACAGCCTTGAGCGAGTGAATCACTTGGGAAGCCACACTCTGAACGTCTCCTTGTTATTATTAGAATGGGGAAGAAGAATTGAAGATAAAGTTTGATTCTACACAACAGAAGGTTATTGTGGAGAGGGAGAGAGCCCTGCCTGCTACAGAGATAATGCCAGGTTCGATGAGGAAACCCTTCATATTTCCTCTCCCTTGAAATCTGAGTGCACTTCTCCCAGGCTGGCTGGAAAGAAACAGGTTTGAAGTTGTCACTCAGCACTTGTGGAGAGGAGACTTCCCTTTTCCAGATGCAGAGGAACACGGAGCACTCACTGATACTGTTTTACATCACAGAGCCATGGAATGGGTTGGAAGGAATCCTACAAATCATCCAGTGCCACCCCCTGCCATGGGCAGGGACACCTCCCACTGTCCCAGGCTGCTCCAAACCTTGTCCAGCCTGGCCTTGGGCACTGCCAGGGATCCAGGGGCAGCCACAGCTGCTCTGGGTGCCAGGGCTTCCCCACCCTCACAGGGAAGGTGGAAGAAGGAAAGGGGACAGCAGGACACAGACAGGAGTTTCCCACCACTGTGCCCAGGGGCTGCACACTCTGATCACCACTAAAATCCCACCTGGGAGGTTCCTCCCACAGCAATGAGATGCCCAAAGTGAGATTTGAGCTGGAACCATGGATCCAACACCCCATTTGTGTTGAACAACCCCATTTGGTTTCCAAAGCCAGGGAGTTTTCCAGCTCCAGAGGAGAATGTCAGCTCCAGTTCCTGACAGGGTGAGCTATTGCTGCTCACTGGTTTCCCAGATCTCCAAACCCCACTGTGGTCACACAGGAAGGTCCCTCACGGTGCAGAACACACCTTCAGCTTCTCCTGTGGCTGAAACAAATCCTTATTTATCCCCTGATTCCCATTTTGGCTGGATTAAGAGGATATTTTTTCTTCATCTTCCCCATTCATTCCTGTGCTCGGGGACGTTCCCATCTTTTCCACCCAAGGATAATTGAATCTCCAAAGCCCAACGCCCCTACCAGCATAAAATCTTTCCTGACATAGATCCACTTTATTGTATTTTATTAAAACACTTTGCTGCTCCACTGAAACCCTGAAAAAACCTTTCCCTGGGAAACTCAATGTTTCTCAAAATTCTGTTTTGAGGAGCCCAGAACAAATGATGGCAATGTCTCATTTTATGGGATATAAGCACAAGGATATTTTCAATAAATGTGGGAAGATGCACAAGAAGCCAAAAGTGAATTTTTGCCATGGTGATTGTGGGTCCACATGAACAAAGAGGAGGAAGAGGAAGAAATAGGTTATATCCAAAATAAGACTGGAAAGGCATTTTAAGCCACCAAATCCCCGTGGGTGCTGTGCTCCATGGCTCCAGGGGGATATTCCCCATGAAGGGATCTGGAATTTCAGAGCAGTTTGGGCTCCACTCAAGCAATGGATGACTGGCATTTAAGTTACCTACTGAAATTAATAAGTATGACATTAATAAATTAACATTGATCTTATTAATGTTTATACATTTTTTAATATAAAAGTTTATGTATTTATTAAAATGTACTAATAAACTTTAGAAGGCTGATGGGCTTCTTTACTCATTCTTTCCTCATGGGGCTGGGATGGGGCCATGCCAAGCTCTGTTGAACATGGTCACACCCTCTGTTATGTGAAGGTAGAACATCCTCAGCAACAGTGACAGAAACACCAAAAAGAGCTTTGGCAAAGCTTTTAAATTTAGGTTTGGGTCACAGTTCTTATCCATTCCTGCACAGCACCTAAGAGTGTAAAAAGCTGCTTTCTAGAGGAAGGGAAGCATCCTTTGTTGTTGGAGTTTGTCCTGAAGAGTCTCACTAAAACCTGCTCATTCTGACATTCCACAGGGCAGCCAAAACTTGTATTTCCTGTTCCACAAGGCAGCCCTAAAGACAGGGAACTCTGTGGTGACTTTTCTCCTCTAGAAAGCCACCAAGAGGAACGTGAAATAAAGCTCTGTCCTGGAGAAGGTGCCCACTTCACAGAAATGCTGCACCAGGGTGACCTAAATCATTTACCGAGCTCTGGTGGCCACAACTTCCTATTGACATCTGGGGAAAGGGCTTATCAAAGGTCCTAACCCCTGCTGGCCCCTGCTGGGGGCGTTTTTCCCTTTCCCAGTTTTTGGGAAGCACACAATGGGAAAAGCCGCCCCAGGCAGCAGAGAGAGCTGGGAAATACAGAACCATTTTTCCTAGAAAAAGCCCTGTCACCAAACGGTGTCATCATCCTCACTCCTGCCCTGGGGCATCCCCTGTGTGTGGCACACGTGGTGGCTGTCACCTCCCATGGGGATGATGCTGGAGCTTAGGATACTTGAGGAACACAAAACACTTCCTTGTGAAGTCTAAAGCTGCCTCTGCCTCGAGCACTGCAATCAAAACAAAGGAAAATAATACTTTTGTTTTGTTAATCTTCTGTAGACTTGGTAAAATATATAATGGGTTCCATTAAGCCCGAGTTAGTTAATTACTAGGTAGGAAATCCAATATCTTCTCAGGGTTATTTTCCAGTTGTCATTTTGCAAGAGAATTTTTGCTTTGACGTCATTGCGAGACAAAAAAACACTCTGTGGACAAAAGAAACCACAAATCGGGGGAAAAATACATCAATATTGTTTTTCTTATAGCCTGCCACTCATTGGGTGGAATTTTGTGCAATATTGTGAGCCTGCCTCTGGCAAAGCTCTGTTTTAAACCCAAATGTGTGCAATAATAGGAGACAGCTCACAGAGCCATTCCTGGAAAAGCTTTGCAGACCTTGCAGGTCCTTTCAGGGCCACCTTCAGGTGCTGACCAATGCCCAAGGGATCATTCCTGATGAAGGAAAAAATAAAAATATATGTGGACATTTTCATGTTGGAGTTCAACACCAGCATTTAATTAATTTTCCATAAATTCTGTTTCATCCCCACACAGGTGTAAATCTGTTCCACGACCTTCCTTGGTTAACAAGGATTTTACCATTACCAGAACATCATCCTTGGAAAAGAGAGGTAATTATGCTCATTAATATTAATCTGATCACCCACTGCATCTATTTTCCTGGTTCAGCAGGAGCTGAATTAAAATGCAAACTGATTTTAGTGAGGTTTCTAATCTGATTAATTGCTACCCAAGTTATTTACATACAAAGCCATAAAAACACCTATCAAACCAAAATACCTGGTCATTTGTTCTGTGTGGATTTGTGGAAGTGCTCACTGCGAAAGTTCCTGCAAAAAAATTCCATATTCTGTTGGAATCTGCAAGGCTGAGGTGGAAGTTATATATAATTTAATGTTGGGGGGGGTTGTCCTCTGGAATTTTGTTTTGGAAGAGAACCTGAGGGAAAAAATTCTGACAATGTCAAAATATTCTGTTTTGACTATTTCAGAACAAAATGTTTAGAGTTCCCTGTTCGAGATGGATTTTGTTTTGAATTTTTTGGTTTCGTTATGTTTTTTTATATAATAAATACATTATATTGTATTATAGAAAGAAAAGTTTGAGAGCCATAATGAAAATAAATGGTTTTATCTACAGAAAACACTTTCTGGATTCTTCCTGTGGAAAATGTGACTGTGGAGCTTTGCACTGACTCTGGTTTGTAACAAAGGGCTGGAGGCTGCGCTGGCCTTGAAGGGTGAAACAGAGAGGACTTGGCCTCACCTTTCAGAGATGAAGGACACAGCAGACCATTTTCTATCAGACTCCCAGCTTGAATTCAAACTCCAGGTGCTGTTTTATGAGGGGTAAATTGATGGACAGTGGTACATTTGCTTCCCTTCCTTTTCCCACCAGGTGCCTTCAGACCTGCAGGCAGTGAGGACAAATGATGCAGACATAAATGAAGTTTATGGAGTCATCCACATCCCATTGTGATGGGATCCTTCACCATCCTGTCAGACATTGGTGACACAGCTCAAGGAGAAGGGAATTCTCTCCCAAGGAGATCATTACAATTAGAACAACTTTTCAAGCATATTAATACAATCATGGAATGGTTTGGGTGGGAGGAGACCTCAAAATTCATCTCATTCCACCACCTTCACTATCCCAGGGTGCTCCAAGCCCCATCCAGCCTGGCCTTGGACACTTCCAGGGATGGGGCAGCCACAGCTTCTCTGTGCCAGGGCCTTCCCACACTCATAGGGAAGAAAAAACTCATCTTGTTCCCTTGGCCTACTCATTGCTCCTTATTTAAAGGGTTAAACACCTCCTTTGGACCTCCTCCCTCTGACAAACAAAATACCAGCACTCCCTGGACTGAAGGATGTGTTGTATTAACAGAATCATTTTCCAAATGAAATTTCAGCCTGAAAAAAGAAACCCCAGCAAACCAACAAGATCTGTCCATGGGAGGGGAAAATTTGTTTGCCATAATCTGCTTTGCTTCTCTGTGTTGTGGTAGGTGCTGGGAGGAGTCTGGGAGGGAAGGAAAGAACCACCTGGGCTGCAAAGTTATGGTCTGAAGGGATAATGATGCTTATTTTTAAACTCATGCTGAATAATTAAATTGATAATTTAATGACCTTGCTCCTGCTGAAAAGGTCTCAGCAGCCCCAGGCTGGATCTTCACCTTGCCCTGTGATGCCAACAGAGACCTGGAGCCTGCAGGTCCTGCCCATGCCTGGCTGGAGAAAGGGAATTTGGAAGGTTTTTGCTGCAATCTGTGGTTGTGATTCCTGCCAGCAGTGCTGGGAATCAAACCACAGCCTTTATTGTAATCCGATAAAACCTTAACGGCCTCTCGTCCTCCCCGATGGCAAATTAAGGGCCTCAATTACTCTGCAGTGGCCTCCTTGGCCTTTTGTTTAAGTCCCAGTGAGGCAGGAACACAGGGAGAGAAAAGAGACCCCAGATTGCCCCATTTGGCTTTGAAAAGCACAAACAGAAATCTGATTTTCCTGATAAATCCGATTTCCAAGGAGCGCTTTGGCACCTGGCTGGAGCACCTTGGAGCTGGAAGCAGGCCCAGGGTGGGCCTGCATGGGATGAACTCCAGTGCACCTTCTCTGCAGCCCTGCCCGAATTTCCCTCTTTTATTCCTTGGGAAGTACAGTCAGCTCTGAATCTGAGGTTTCTCCCATGCTGGCAGGGATGAGTTTTAGCCTCAAACTGGAAACCTTCCAGTGAAACTTGCAGCTGGGCTGGTTCTTTCCCTGTGGAATCCTCCCAGTGCAAAGTGCTGTCCCCTGGGATGGAGCTGTGGGTGCTGATTTCTCACGGGAATTACAATTTGAGTTTTGTGGCCGGGAAGAGAAAATTTTGGTTTGTTTCAAGCAGTCCTGAGCACCTTCAGGGATCAGCCTCTTCATGGGACACAGACGGGCTCCCCAGGGACACAGCTGCTCCCCTGCAGGGTCCCTGTGCAGGGGGAGTTTCCACAACTCCGGCCTGATGGATGGGCCTCCTTCTTGTTTTTGGCAGAGTCGTGCTCAGGCTGAGTTCAGGGTTCAAATGTCAGCCCCACATCCCTGAGCCACTGCTGAGGGTTTGAACATCAGCCCCACATCCAATCCCTCAGCCCCACATCTCATCCCTCAGCCCCACATTCCTGACCCACTGCTGAGCCTTAATCCCTCAGCCCCACATCCCATCCCTCAGCCCTGCATCCCATCCCTCAGCCCCACATCCCATCCCTCAGCCCCACATCCCATCCCTCAGCCCCACATCCCATCCCTCAGCCCTGCATCCCATCCATCAGTCCCAAACCCCTGAGCCACTGCTGAGGGTTTGAACATCAGCCCCACATCCCATCCCTCAGCCCCACATCCCTGACCCATTGCTGACGGTTCAAACATCATCCTCATATCCAATTCCTCAGCCCCACATCCAATCCCTCAGCCCCACACCCCTGACCCCCTCACCCCGTTCCAAGCCAGCCCCGGCCTCCAGGGAATGCCTCTGATTTGGGATTGCCTCAAACCACCCGGCAGTTTGGGGTTGCCTTTCCAGCACTCTCCTGTTGACTGCTCTCTTGCAGCCTTGTTGCCATCATGGGACTGAATCCTGAGAGGGAAATATTTGGGAATTTGTGATTTGGGGCTGATTTATTCAGCTGTGGCCTCAAGAGCTGCCACGGAGCTGCCACCTCTGTGGAGTTGCATCGGGATTTGGGGAGGGTTTGCCACATTCCACTCTTCTTTGCATCATTCCATAAATAGGTGTCAACCCCCTCATAGCTTGAATAAGGAAGGAAAAACATGTTTAAACCATGTTTTTTCTTCTTTCCTGATTATTTTAATATATTTTCCCTCAAAAATACAAAACAAACATTAAAAAAACCATAAAAAAAGAAGTACAATATTTTTAAACACTTCATGAAAAATACACTGAATTATCAGTTTTTTCAGGCTGGCAAATAAAAGGGAATTATAATTTGAGTTTTGTGCCCAAAGAGACATCATTTTAATTTGTTTTAAGGAGCCCTGAGCACCTTCATTTTCCAAGAGCATTTCTGAAAGAAATGCTGAGAGAGGTCAGCCTGGATTTCCCAAACTAAAGAAATCTAAATCAGAAATCAGCTTAAATCCTTGGTCTGAAATGCCTCAGGCACCTTCCCTGCTTCTCTTCTTATTTCCCGCAGCACAAACTTGAGTGGAACTCATTATCTGCCTTAATCACCCATAGAATCACAGAATCCTTTTAAATGGCAGAACCAGCAAACAAAAGCAGCTGGAAAGAAGAAGATTTCAGGCATCATAAAATGCTGAAAGTACCAAGGATGTTCAATAAAGCCAATCATGATTTAGGATTTCCCTTTCCAAAAACTGCACATCTTGATTATTCCTGGGATATATTTAAAAAAAAAATAAACAAAACAAGCCCAAACAACCGATCTTGAAGGTATTTTTGTCAAATATTTCCATTCTTTTTCCAAAGGAAATGGTTGATTTTATAACTGCAGATGCCTCTTTGTGAGCTGTTCAAGAAAAATCCCAAGTTTTTTCCATTCATTAGCCAATCCAGGCGCACTCTTGCATCCAGAGAAAGGTGTTGCCATCATAAAACTGGGCCACAGTGTTTACATTTTTATGATGTTCTCATAATTAGCAACTTTCTTCTCCATCCCTCTGGTGATTAATTAAAAAGCAGCTGATCCTCGATGGAAACTTTAGGAACATCCTGTTTTGAGATTATTCTGCCACTGTGGCCCATAATTTCTGGGGTTTTTTTAAAACTGAGGGAAATTCTACCAAAATAAGCTCATTGTTGTGTCAGGTGGGACGTGGTGCTTATGAGTTCTGGTATTGTCGTGTTCTGCATGACACCATAATGTCACCTGCAGCCCTCTGACATCACAGTGGCATCAGAATTTCTGCACTCAGGACATCTCTGTGCATGAAAAAATAAAACAAATTATCCAGGAGTGGGAAACACGGCTCTGAGAACGCCCCACACCTGCCAGACTGGCTAAAATAATAGCAAGAAATGGCTATTTTCTGGTATTTCCTCATTTGTGGGGATGAATCTGAAAATAAAATGTTTCCACCATGCAGATAACTCTTGTTTTTTGCTCCAGCAGAACCCCCCCAGTCCTGTTTGGTGCCAAGAACCCCAAATATCGCCTGGGCTTCCAGTGAGGTGAGACCAACCTGCTCCTCACCTCATACCCCTGTTGGTCACCATCATCAATCATCATCATCATCACCAGACCCTCCTGCATTAGATCCAGTAGGAATTGGGGTGGGAGACCCTCAGCAGTCCCCAGAGGAGCTTTTCTGTCCCCTCAGGTTGTTATTTCTGACCCCCCGGCTCCAGGCCTGCAGTGCAGCTCTGATGGAACTGTTCACCCCCAAACCCCATTGATGATTTTTTGCCTTTTCTTTTATATACCAATTATGTATTCTCAGTGCTCCCAGCATGCATACTTGTAATTCCTGAAGTCTGATTATTTAGCATGGTCCTGATATTCTGTTAAGCCGAAAAACCAAACATCCTAAAGGCCCTGCTGATCAAAGCCAGAAAGGCCCACGCTATCATGACAAAGCAAGGTCCTCTCTAAAACACATCCTATAAACTGGGATTGGGCCCATCCAGGGAAGAATACTTCAGAATAAGGAAATATCAAACTATTCATTCAAGCCTCTCATTAAGGAGACTTTGTTAAATATGCTAATTTACAAGGTCTATAAAATTGTATACGTGATCTATCAAGAGTGCACATTTTGGCGTGCTCCACTGGTGCACCATAAAGACCCTTATTAAATACCAAGGTAAAAACCCTTTATCCCTCAACCATGTCTAGCTGTTGATTTTAGGACTGAGGAAAAGGCATCACCATGTCCCTGCAGAGGATCCCTGTTTGGCTGGAAATGAGCAGAATTTGTCACAAATTTGGATGCCCTCCACAGACACACTTCCATGGGAATGGGAGGAGGGCTGGTGAATCCATCTGTGAGGAGCAGGGGAATTTGTGCTTTCACGGCTCCACTGCCTGCCAAAACAACAACAACAACAAAAAAAACCAAACAAACACCCCCAAAGAAGCTGTGGGATCACTGCAGAGCCCTTGGGCTGGGAGGCAACTCGGAATTAAATGAAGAACCTAAAGCTGACACATCCTGCCCATGGCCCTTTGCCTTTTCTCTCCTGATGGATTGTTCACTCCTGGAGCTGATGGCATTCCCAGGTTCCACGTGATGCTAAATTGCTCCAAAACAGAGTTAATGTCACCTTTTAGCTCTGCAATTCTCCTGCAATTCACCCCTTGTGGCTGGGATTATCCGTCTGTGTGCCAGGCAGAAAACAAGACGTGGGCAGAGAGTTTGTTTTTCCCACTGGGTAACAAATTTCAAGACTGCACCACTTCTCCTTCCCCTCTGCTCGCTCCCCCAGCTATTTTTGGATTCACTGGTGTGGCTGCTGCTGCTGCTGCTGGCCAAGGCTGCTTTGCAAATGACCATTCCCCGAGTGTTTGCTGAGTGTAAACATCTTGCAAAACAGAGCTGGAGCTTCCAGGAGGGCTGAGGAGCAGCAGAGGAAAGGGGAGTTGCTCAGAGCCGGTCTGTTCTTGTAGTAGCAGCGAAGGGTTTCTCAAATTAAGAAACCTGGCTGCAAGATTTCAGTGTCTCGGGCTCCTGGAGCCATCAGTGAGTGGGGAAATAAAGAAGAGACGGAAAAAATAATCTCTGCAAACACACAAGGAACACTTCAGGACTGCACTGAGCGTCATGGTGGGACATTTCCTGTTTTATAGGGGGAGGAAATATTGAAATCCCCCTCACATCAGCTCCATGGGCTTGGCTATCCCAAATTCACACTCCTGGATTGCAGATAAGACACAGCAGAAGTCTCAGTGCAGTCCTTCCTCTCAGCCAGCCTGGAGTTTCTGGACCTGCAACACCAGCACTGCCTTTGCCCAGCACACATCTCCCCTTTCCCACCTGCAAGGGCAGAGCTTGTTTTCCTGCCTGTGCAACCACCTTCAGAGAAGGCTTAAAATTACTTAAAATTTAAGAAGAAAAGCCAAGTTCTGCCGAGAAAACAGGTGTCCCCTCATTAATTCCTTGTGGCAGGGATTTTACAGCCAGTGACAGGACAATGAACACATGGGAAAACACAGTGCTCCAATCCTGCATTGTTCCTCATATTTTTACATCGATAAACACTGACTCACCTTCAGCAACGCAATCCAGAGACAATCAAGGGAAGTACGTGGGGATCTCATGGTCTTTGCTGACTTTGTTTTGTTTATGACCCCAAAACACCACCAAACACATATCCATAAGGGTGTCCCATGTCTGCAAAGTTTGGGCTACAAATGGGAGAGAGCTGAAAAATCAGGGAGAGCCTCTTCCCTGCCCCAGGGAGCTGCAGAAGTTGTGGAGCTGGAGCTCAGCATTTCAAGTTTTCACACACCATCCATTTTTAGCTTCTTTTAGAGAGTGAAAAAGCATCGTATTTTCCTCATTTTTCTTCTTCTTTCCCACCAAAATGCTGCATCTCGTAACATTTGAAACACTGGGAAAAAGTGTTTCCAATTTTTAAAGGGAACCAGGAGTGGAGTCAGCTCCAAAGGGGGCCAGAAATGCTCACAACTGATCAACATCAAAAGGAACGTTCTTCTCCTTGCACTTACTTGCTGTAAAGGCACCAATATTCCAAATTTTCTGTGGATCTCTGGGCATTAGGAATGCGTTTTGAACAGCATTTTGATAAAACTCAACAGAGAAATGACCCTAAAAATACAGTGCAACCAGAAAATGGTGATGGGATCTGAAGCTCCACACCCTGATGGCTTTTGCAGGGAAGAAGGGAGGATGTCCAGAGCTGCCAGAGCAGGAGAGGCTGGGGGATCATTCCTGCAAGCTGTGGACATGGGCAGGCACGGCAAATCCTTCCTTGCAGAAGAATTGCTGGATATAGAAACTCTCCTACACCCCAAAAAAATCAGTGGGAGTTTCTTGTTATTTCACTGATAGCTGGGCATTACCTTCCACAGCCTAAAAGTCCCCAAAAATCATTAGAAGTGTTATCATTA
>VZTR01033817.1:63194-85048 GCA_013400775.1 Chaetops frenatus | reverse complement strand
GGGGGGGGGGGAAGGCAGAGCTGGTCCTGTGGGCACCGTGGCTTTGTGCTGTGTGAAATCTGCCAGGATTTCATCCCTGAAGAGCCTTCAGAGGAGCTCAGATTCCCCGATTCCCACGAGGCTCAGGGTGATCAGATGGAAGCACTTGGACTCCCCAGCCAAGATTGACTGCACAGCTCTGAGGGGGATTTTTGGTGACAACAAAGCCTGGACAGGATGTGCTGGTGGGGAAGGGTCAGAGCAGGGGCTCCCAGCAGGTTTTATTGCAAACCACAGCCCAGGCAGGGGCTGGGGCTGGCTCTGATCCTGGAATCCCTGTGCCCAATCCATGACCTCCACAAAGTGCTGCGTGTCCCCAGTGACCCAAATGCCAATGGGAACTGCAGCCAGCTCTGCCACCAAGGGCACAGGATATTTCTCTTCATTCTCCTCTTTTCTGGAGTGTTGTTCTTGCTCAGGGCCTGCCTCTCCTTGCCCAGGCAGGGGAAGGACCCCAGTGAATTCATGGATTTACCTGCTCTCAGAAAACAGCTCAGCTGCTAAAACAGAGCCCTCACCCTCCCTGTGACAGCTCTTTGTTCCTACTTTTACCTGCTCTTCCAAGAAAAGTTACTTCTACCTTTTCCCTAATTTTTCTTTCACCATGCACAAACATCCCACCCAAATTTCTGGGGTTTTTTGTTTGTTTGATTGTTTGTTTGTTTCTTTGTTGTTCTTGTTGTTGTTGTTTTGTTTTTTTTTTTCTTCACTACAACGCAGCAAAAAGGTTTCTCTTAGATAAATTCTGTCACTCAGGCAGAGCAAACCATCAGAGCATCCCCCAAAAGCCAGAGCTGGAATGACTCAGTCGGGCAGGGTTTTATTCAAACCATTTGTCCTGTGGTCAGAGCAGATTAAAGGCAGATCAGGTTGCCCTCGGAGCAAGGCTGGGACAGTGAGAGTGAGAGATGTTGGCGCTGGCTCCCCAAACCTCAGGCAGCTCGCGTGACTGCAGCTTCCTCCGGCCTCTCCTGCCTTCTGGAAGTGCCATTTCCATGTGGGAACACCTGTGTGCCCCTGGGTGGGGGAGCAGAATGTCCCTGGCCACAGGACAGGGCAGGGCACTGCGTGTGACCATCCCAGGGTGGGCACTGCACCCCAGGGATGGACAGTGCACACCAGGGATGGACACTCCACACCAGGGATGGACACTCCACACCAGGGATGGACATTCCACCCCAGGGATGGTCACTGCACCCCAGGGATGGACACTCCACACCAGGGATGGTCACTGCACCCCAGGGATGGACACTCCACACCAGGGATGGACACTCCACACCAGGAATGGACATTCCACACCAGGGATGGACACTCCACACCAGGGATGGACACTCCACACCAGGGATGGACATTCCACCCCAGGGATGGTCACTGCACCCCAGGGATGGACACTCCACACCAGGGATGGACACTGCACCCCAGGGATGGACACTGCACACCAGGGATGGACACTGCACCCCAGGGATCGACACTGCACCCCAGGGATGGTCAGTGCACACCAGGAATGGTCACTGCACCCCAGGGATGGACACTGCACCCCAGGGATGGTCAGTTATCCCCAGGGATGGTCAGTTCTCACCAGGGATGGTCACTGCCACTCAGGGATGGTCACTCCACCCCAGGGATGGTCACTGCACCTCAAGGATGGTCACTGCACTCCAGGGAGGGTCAGTGTACAACAGGGATGGTCAGTTCTCACCAGAGATGGACACTGCACACCAGGGATGGTCACTGCACCCCAGGGATGGTCACTCCACACCAGGGATGGTCACTGCACACCAGGGATGGGCACTGCACACCAGGGATGGGCACTGCACACCAGGGATGGTCACTGCACCCCAGGGAAGGACACTGCACCCCAGAACAGGCAGGTCAGAAGGAGGGAAGGGTTAAAAAGCACATCCACGATCTCCTCACCCCTCCCAGTTCCAGGGTACCTGCAGGGTTTTTGCCCTGTCTCGTCAGCAGAAGGGTTAATTCAGTCTGGGAATGTGGGTCGGGTCCACCAAAGGTTTTGGGATGAAAATGCAAAAGCCTCCCAGAAGATCTGAAAGAAAATTCATGTGATGAGCTGGCTGTTCTGTGCAGAGAGGTCCCTGCTGGACCATCAGGGTTGGGAAAGGATCCAGGAGTGTTTAAATTGATTTAATAATTCCTGTCACAGTGTCACCCCCGAGCACTCGGTGCAGACTTGGAGGGAGGTGAAAGACAGCAAACCCCAAACCCCTGGAGCTCCTCCTGACCATGATTTCACACTCTGGAGAGCTCAGGGCTGATCCTGAGCCCTCTGCTGAGCTCCCAGCACCCCGAGCCAGGCTCCTCCCATGCCAGCACAGCCGGAGATTGCACCACCGAGCAGCCTGGGGAGCGAGCTGGCTCTGAAGGGACCCAGCAGCAAAATAACATTTGGTTTAATTTTGAGGAGCATCATTTCCCTGATCTGGCTCGCAGCACGTGCCAGCACTGGAGCTGCTGGAAAGGGAGGGAACCAAGCAGGGAAACACCTCGTGCTGCAGGTACCCACAGCCTCCCCGAGCTCCAGGAGCAGCAACTTTATTTAGGAATTGAATTTAGGGCTTTATTAGCTCTAAACAAAGCATTTTAAAGCCTGAATCTGGCAGCAGATGGTCAGGGTCTCTTCTGGCTCTCACTGAAACACAAAGCATAAAACCACAGAAGTGCTGTAAAAAGAGAGAATAAACAAAAACCTGCAGTGGGAACTGCTGGGAATTGTCTTTTTTGTGGCTAGAAAGGACATTTCTGGGGGTTTATTTATAATTTTATGTATTTATATCACATGAGGGGATGGCTACCTAAGTCCAGGCAGGGCTCACGCCATGCACCAGAGATTTATACAAAACTTTTCTCCCAAATTGATCAATCCAGCAACTCATATAAACAGTCATTTCACCCATATTAGAAAAAGATGTTGAAGGCTTTGATTAACTGCCTCATCTTCCTGAATTCCCCCCTTTAGATCCAGGGCATGGGGTTGCAGTCTGGGATGCATTCTGTTAATGTCAAATCAACTCATTACCCAAATCCTTTGAGAAACAAAGCCTGGCAGCTCTGCCTGGACTTTTATTATGGATTACAACTCTTGTGATCAGTTAATCCAAGAAATTACTCAGTTCTTCCAGTTGACAAAGTCAAAATATGATTGCTCTTCAAAGAATGCAAACTCAGAGGAATTAATCTCTCCATCTCAGGGATTTAATCATTTTTTACTAATTTTATACCAAAATATTGCCATGTGTGGGCTCCATAAATCTGTCTCACCCTGTTAGCAGTTACTTTCCCCAGATGCTTTGAACTTTGAGAAAAAGTTGCTTAACCAAAAAACCACAGCTGCCACATGTTGTAATTTCCTCTTTGGGGGCATCTGGTGCCGTCTTTGCAGAGATTCTGCCAAATTTCCCCCAGGACTTTTCCTCTATTTGTTGGATTTCTCAGTATCATCTTTGGGTTTTCTCGGTATCTTTGGGATTTCTCAGTATCTTTGGGATTTTATCCCAGAAAACAAAGCCGTGTTGTCAGCACCTTCCCAACCCCCCCTGAAGGATGCAGTTGCATAAACTCAGGTTTAGATTCAACATTGAGCAGAGAAATTACGTTTCCCAGCCCTTTGAACTCTCCTGGCCCCGTTTCCTGATAATTATTGGGTGTTTGACTTTTTGCCCAACCAACATCGGTGTCAATTTCGGGGAAAAGGTGAGGGGGAAGGAGGCAGGAAAATCTTCCGTGAGGCAAAAAATTAAGAAGAAAAAGAATAAAAGGTCATGATGTGAAATTTACCTTCACATTCCAGTGCCCANNNNCCCCCCCCATGCCCGTGAACATTTCTCCCAACATCAAAGGTGTTATTTTGGGAGGTGAGTAGGACTTGGCCCCAGTTCCTGATGACAAACATGGCCATTCCTTGGGTGACCTCTCAGCCCAGCACATCAAAGGTTTTGCTGGAGTTGCACCTACAAAGAATTTCTCTGGAGAGGCACCAAAGCTTCTCCACTGCAGAAGCAGCAGGTACCTGCCAAAATACACAAAGCAACGAGCAGGAGGTGGGGAAGATCCCTGGGCTCCCAAAAAAGGGGTCTTTGAGGTGGAAATGAGTGGAATTTCCACAGGGAAAAGGAAAGCGGGAGCTCTTTGGAGCCCCCAGATCCCATGGGAAGTGAATATCTGGAAAATGCCATGGGGGTGGGCTGAGGTCCCACATGGAGAGTGGGAACAGGGATTCCTGATGCTTTTGGGGTCTCCAGCATTCACTGGGAATGCTGGAGGAGCCCGGGAGAGGCACTGGAAGATGCTGCCTCCCTGTGAAACCATCGATGTGAAAAATTCCCCAGAGGTTTCTGCTGCAAAGCACAATTTGCAGGAGCGTTCCTTGGGAATTCCGGGAACTCCTCAGCACCCACCACACACAATCTGCTCCTCCTCCCCAGCACTCAGCACCGCTGGGGGCTGAGATGCTCCAGGGGTCACTGCTCTGCTCTCTCCAGCCCAGAAATCTCCCTGGTTTTGGGGAAGGAGGAGAGGTTTGGCAGGAAGGGCACCCCAGCACCACCACGGGCTCCTCAGGTGAGCCCCAGCACCTCCTGTTTGGCCTGGGCCACCACGTGCACAGGTGGGTTCCCAAAATCAGGAGATGTGACACCGACAACTCCCACCCAAACCGGCTCAATTGCTCCATCTTTTGTGTAGTTTGCAGTAAAAAAATTGTTTAAATAACCCCCTATTTCCAGATGCTGGGGGCTCAGGTACCATCCTGCAGCAAGGTGCTGTTTCCCAGGAAATCCCAGCACAGTTCAAGCTCCAGCAGGAATCTTGACTCCTGGTTTTCCACTGCTCCTGGGGAGCTGTTTTATTATGTGCCCAACTAAAAGTTTATTCTTCTCCTGACTAATTCAAGCAGTGAGTGATTTTATTTGGCAGATATTGCTCATTTCTCCCATTGTTGGTTTTTTTTAACAGGCTTTTCTGGGGGTTGTTGTTTCTTTTTTAAACCACAGATAAAATGAGCTGAGTCCAAGTTTCTTTCTGCTTTCTGCAGCTTGGTTTTAAGTGGAAATCTTGTCATCATTGCTCTCCCCTGAAGACACTGAGAGGGGACTGTGAGTAAGCTGAGTTTATCACCTCCTTCCTGCAGAGGAGACGTGGCTCAGGTTGTCAGAGCACTGGGATCTGGGAGATAAAGCATCAGCCTGAAAGAAAATGTTTGATCTCTTAGCTTGCACTTAAAGAAATAGTGGATTTTTTCCTCTTCTTTTTTTTCTTTTTTTTTTTTTTTTTTTTTTTTTTTTTTTTTTTTTTTTTTTTTTCTTTTTTTTTCTTTTTTTTTCAATGCAGATTTGGTTTAAAAGCTACCACGGATCAGCAGGGCTTAGCAGGAATGTGAATGTGCAGAGCTGAAGGGGTGGAAGAGGAGCAACCCTGGTTGGATGTGGTCCTTCCCTTCTCCTCCTCACACACCCAGGGGAGCCACCACTCATCCCAGCCCACAACCAGCTCCAGGAGTGACAGAGGAGGGACCTACATTCCATAGGATCCCAGAATCCCCTGAGCAGCTCCTGGCCCTGCACAGACACCCCAGCAATCCCACCCGGTGCCTGAGTCATTGTCCCAGCCTTTTCCTTGGAGTTCAAGTTGTTTTCCACCCTGCTGGGTTTTATTGCCCTGCCTGGGGTTGTTCCTCTCCCCCATCAAGGCTGGTGGGCTGGGTTTGTGCTGCCTGGGCTGTTCAGGGCTTGGATGGAAATTCCCTTTAAGCACAGAGGGAATTAAGAGACATCTCCACATCCCCTGGGAGTGGCTGCTCAATACAATCCCAGGTTTAGTACCTGTGAGGGTCCTGCTCTGGGAGCAGTGCAATATCCTGTGGGAATGGCAGCAGGACAGCTTTGCAAACACAGCACTTCATGGAATTCCAGAGGGAAATTTGAAACAGAAAGAAGGGAAGAAAGGCCGACCTAAGCTTCAGGAGCTCAGCACCTCCAAGAGCTGCCCCTTTCAGAAGAAATCCCTTAGCAGAGACCCTGCTTTCCTTCATTAATGATCCATTTGACTGCAGTGTGTAGCAGCAGAACTTGGTAATAGAATTAATCTTTGCCCATAAAGGAACTGCTGTGAGGCTGAGAAAAATTCACCTTCTGGAAAGCGCTTTGTCTTGTAATGGGCTGCTCTGCTCATGTGTGCTCTAATTCCAGTGTGAAGAGGAAAACCATTTGGAAGGGGATGTTATTCCTCAGGGCTCCCTGTTGGAATTCATGTCACTGCAGAAGTTATTATTGTAATAAAAAGTAGAAATGAGTTCTCAAAATACACTCAAGCCTATTATTCAGGACAGCCTGGAAGCAGAACCTTAATGTTAAGCACATGCATGGATCACTCTAAAGTCAAAGCAAGGGGATGGATTGAGGGGAGCTCTTTTCCTGACTCAGGACTCCACTCTGATCCTCCAGATAATATAAAAAGACAGGCACGAGCTCATGGGGAAAAAAAGTCCTAATCACATTAAATCAGTGGTAAATTGCCCTTCACTCTATTGCAGCCCAGTTTAGGACAGATTAAATTATTGTATTTATTTAATTTTTGGTTTTAGAACCATTTCTGAGCCAGCTGTGAGGCCAGGCATGCACAGGGGCACTGAACCCCTACACCCCAGCCCACTGCACACACATCTCCAAAGGGATTCGGCTCCACCTTTAACATTTGGTGGATTTTCCTCTTCTATGAGTGAAGGTTCCTCCAGTTCCTCTTGCTCGGATGGTTAGAAAACTTCTGCACTGAATCAAGAGTCAGTTTTGCCCTCTCCCATTATTTATAAGTTAATCCTGATGTTTTTGATGTCTTTTGAGCCTTCACTGCACAGGGATGAGCCAAATCAACCTCTCCCGTTTTCCTGTTAGAGGGGAGATCCATGTTCCACCAGCACAGGTGACCTCAAGGGGAGCATGAAAATCCCTGACATTTGAAGTGCAAATGGAGGAAAAGCAGAAATGCAGAATGTGTGGCAAATATGGACTGAAATTCAGGAATTTCAGATCACTTTGTTCACAAGATTTCCAAAGTGAAGGAGTAACTCCTGCAAAACATTTGAACAAACCCTCTGAATGGCATTTCTCATTGAAAAATCCAAACCAAAACTCTTACTGGGGTCAGCAGAATATATCTGAACTTTATTTGGTTCAGGTTCCACCATCCTGAATTCAGGGGGGAAAACTGTGATATTTTGGGAAGATTTCCCAGCCCTGGAGTGTTGTGAAGAGCCTTCCCTGTGTGCTGGGACAGCTGGTGCCACCCAGACCAGGAGAGCTGGTCTGATAAACCCAGCAGGAAAATTTCTTTAATTAATTATGAAGAAAATAATGTCCACAGATATGCCCACGCAAACTTATTTAAGGCTTTTAAACTACATATAAATTAGAACTGATTTTACAACTGTATATAAATTAAAATTGTTGAAGACTGTTAAGTGAGATCCAGAAACTGGGATGCCAAGTAGATGCTGGCAGCAGTTTTGCTTTGGATTTTTAAACACAGTGGGGTTTGTAATCCTTCTCCAGGAGGTGAAACAAGCCACTGCCCTACATCTGCACATCGGGTGACCCCTGCCAGGGCCACAGCTCTGCAGGACACACGACTTGTCCCTGCTTTAGCCACAAATCCCCCCTGCAACAACCCCGGCCACTGCCAGGAACACGACTCAAAGAGCAATTTCTCCTCCTCCTCATCTTCTCAAGGCTCATTACAAGAACTCCACCAGGGAAAAGCTGAGAGTGAGGTGTCCTTCCTTCCTCCCCTGCAACTTGTCGAGACACTTGAAGGAATTTTAGGAAGGCAAACTCACACTGAGCATCAGCCTGGTGGGGGCGGAGAGCTGCCAAGTTATTATTGCAGCATTTTGTTATTATTTAATAGGAAGCATCCCAGACATCTTAACAAATAGGAGTCCCTTGAGGCTCTTCTGCTCAGGATTCCTCGGATCCTGTGACTCAGCACTTTATCCTCACAGAAATGGTGTGAAAAACACGACTGGGAGAGGCAACAAGCAGCATCTGTAGATGAGAAGAGCTGGGGGCACTCGTCAGGGAAGCCGTGGTGGGTCCTGTGGAGCCCCCAGACCTGTGGGATTGTCCTTTCCAACACAAAATTATCCATCCCACTGCCCAAAGGGAAGGTGCTGCTCCCAGGCTGGGTGACCAGGATAACAAATCCTCCTGGAGGGAGACTCCAGGGCTCTCCCAACCTACTCGTGCTGGCCACATGAGGGCTGCAAACTGGTTTCACACCAGCATTTGCTGACAGCAGAATATAATGGGAAACATTTCTGTGCAATAATGCCGACCGCATCCTAATTGGCATTTTGTGTCACCACCCCCGGGATCATAAGATTCCAATTTAGCAAAACCAATCAGGGCATCGATGGTGCTCCAGGGGTGGCACTGCTGCCCTGGGCTCCAGAGCTCATCCCTGCAGCTTCCTTCTCCTCTTGGCCAACCCTTGAGCACAGGAAGCCCCATGGTGGTGGCTCAGGGACAGCTCTTGTGGCTGGATCCCAAGGGAAGGGAAAAGAAGGAGTTAAAATTCAGTCTGCTGGTGTTGGCCACCACTGGGGTGTCAGTGGGAGCTGGGAAGCCTGGAAGTCTCTTTGAGCCTCTTGAAGAGGAGCTGGGCCTGGGATCCTTGGATTTTCCAGCTTAGATCCCCCATGGGATGATCTATGGAATCACAGAATCATGGAATGGTTTGGGTTGGAAGAGATCTTAAAGGTCACCCAGTGCCAGCCCTGCCATGGGCAGGGACATTTTCCACTGTCCCAGGTTGCTCCAAGCCTGGCCTTGGACACTTCCAGGGATCCAGGGGCAGCCACAGCTTCTCTGGGCACCCTGTGCCAGGGAAGGTGGGAGAAGGAAAGGGGACAGCAGGATCTGGCTGTGGGGGACAGCAGGACACACCCTGGCAGTGTCACTGCACATCCCAGCATCCCAACCACCTCTAAAACCCCACCTGGGATGTTCCTCCCACAGCAAGGAGCAGATGCCCAAAGGGAGATCTGAGCTGGCCCTGTTTGAGTGTTGGATCCATGTCCTCAAAAAGAAAATGTCAAACTCCACGAGTCTCCTCTTTCTCCCACACATTTGCTGGGGAAGCACACAGAAAAGCTGAACCGAAGGAAATGGTTTCTCATGCTGATCATGACCTGCCCCTGCTGCTGTGCTTTCCATGTAAATAAAGCTATTTACATCATGCTTCAGCTTTGAAACTTCTGAGCCATTTCTATCTAAATATCATTTTTGGAATAAAATATTGGGCATTTTCTCCCTTTTTTCTTTTCTTTGCAAGAGCACCAGCTACTGTAAAAACTTTGTTTTAATGCAAATCAGGCATGGATGAAGCAGAAGAGACACTTTTGCTCCTTTTTTTGGGACTTCTCTGCCAACTTTTGCTCCCTTTTGCAGGCTGGGGAGGCAAGGAGGTAGTTTTAGTTTTAGAAAACACTTTGGTGTTCTCTTCAAGCATTCCCACTGTTATCCCCCAGCCCTCTGCTCCATGACCTGAAAAGAGACAATTCAGGAAGTTTCGGTGGATTTTCCTTCTGTTGAGCTGTTGTGGGGCTGCTCTTCTCCTTCTGCTCCCACCTGAGCATCTCAAAGAGCCTGAAAGGTTCATTTTCTTCCCTCCTCTCCAGTTCTGCCTCTCTACTCCATTTCAGGGCATAAAAACCACAATCAGTCACACCAGAAATACATTTTAGAAATTCAGGATCCAGCGCTGGAGCAGCAGGAGGAGCTGGAACTGGGGCAGCACAGAGTGTGTGCAGCCACCAGCCAGGCTGAGAAAGTAGGTCCAAGGTGATCAGGGTGAAAAACAAACCCACCAGGTCCCATGCCATGCCAGGCCAGGCCGGGGTTGTTGTTTTCTCCTCGGAGGAGGAGGTTGCTCAGGAAGTTTGCAGCAGGATGCGCCGCTGACCTCTGCCCCGCTCCGAGGCGCGTTAACGCTTCGCTCACCTTCTCTCCCACAGCAAACCAAATGTTTCCTCCCTGGGAATCTGGCTCTGCCCGCAGGTTTCCTGTGCTGGGCAGCAGCTTAACCCTTTGGGATGTCCCGTGTCCCTGTTGATCCAGTGGGATCCCTTTGGTTGGGACTCATTGGCCGTCAGGAATGCTGTCCTCAATTAGCCCAGTTTTGTGGAGAAAAGGGAGGAATAAAGGGTGAAAAGTAAATGTTGTCTGCTTTTGTTTTTTAAATTAGTCAAAATTCAGATCTATGTGGGGTGCTCGGCTTAATGCCACAACCAGGGAGTTCAGAATACAGGAGAATGCACTCCAGAAACGTGGAGATTCTATCATCTGGATGCAAAATCCAGAAACGTCTCTTCCTGGTGAGGAATCCTCTGGAAGGAGCACAAGTGAGTCTGTGGAAAAGCACCAGCTTTGTCCCAAGAGTTGCTCTGTCCCCTTTGCTCACTGGTACCTTTCATCCCCCAATAAACTTTGGATTAATCATGAATGACTTGGAAGGTGGAATTCCCATCCTACGGGTGCATTCCAGCCCCAAACCACCCCCGGAGAGGAGCCAGGAGTTATTCTCACCCCCCACCTCTGCAGCACTTGCCCTCGCTGGGTCCATCCAGGGATGGATCACTGGGAGCAGCAGTGGGACAGCACCATCTCGGGGGCTCTGGTGGTTCCTACTCAGTTTAATTCCACTTTGTAGCTGGGGGAGGGGCCATGGGGGACACAACAGCGGCTCGAAAACAGGCTCTGGAAAGAGCCACTCACTTGCTGAGCCATTGAGGATGTTGTTTATATGTGAGATCCTGTTTTCTTCCTCCAGCAAAGTGCTTCTCCTCCCAGGTGCATCTCCCGCAGCTCCCCGGGGTGAGAGCAGCTTCCTGCCCGAGTGACCCTGTGGGAGAGGCCAGGATCAGCCAGGGGGAACGAGCCCCTTGTCCAGGGGAGAAGCCCCCAGCCCCTTAAGGGTCTTGGGTTGGCCAGTGTGAGGTGATAAATAAAGTCCCCTTGGCCTCCGTGGTGGGGAGAGCAGGGCCCAGGCTGAGCACGGAGTTGTTTGGGTCTGTGAATCCTTTCGGACTCCCTGGGAACAGCTCCAAGTGTTGGGGGAGCTCAGGGTGGAAGGGGCCACCACCACCAGAAAACCCAGCACTGCCTGGGCAGCCCTTGGAAAGGATCCAGGTGTGGAAGGAGGCTCCTGGTGCTGCAGCAGGGTTTTCCAGAGCAGTTGTTGCAGACAACATCTCAAAATGACAGAAAAGTTGACACCAGTGCCACCCATCTCCAGCACATACCTGCAGGAGCTGCTGGTGGTGGCAAGAGAAGTTCTTGTGGGGACACTGACTCAGAGGACAGGCCAAAAAAATGGGATATTCCTGATTTTACTCCAAGAGTTTGGAGAGGAGCTGTGAGCCCCAGGGAGGCTGCGGTGACATGCACCAGGACACGGTGGTGTCACCAACCCAAGGGGCTCTCAGTGACACCCCGGGGGGGGACACTCAAGTTACCCCCATGTCTTTGGCATCTTGCAAGTGCTGGGGATGCTGGCTGGGCTGGCACATCCCTGGTTAGGGGAGGGGAGCTGGGAACGGGGACAGGGCCCGGCAGCGCAGCAGCTGCCAACATGGGAATGTTTGAACAAGGAGCGAAACCTCATTTAAACAAATAAATAAACAAGCTGACATCCTCCAGGCCCAGGTTTATGATAATAAAAACAGAGCACGCAGCTTGTGGGAGGAAAATACATCGTGTATTTTCACATCTCCCGCTTCCTCCGAGACCGTCGCAAGAATTTCCTCCGAGTCCATCGCTTCCTCCTGACATTTCTGAGCTCAGAAATCTCTATCTGAGCCCTGGTGCCCTCTCCTTGATGAGTGACGCAGGAAGAAGCGCCTTTGAAGGATCCCTCTCAGGCAGATTTGTGTGCTTTGAGGTGCTGGAGGCAGGAGAGAAACAAAGCAGGGCTGGGGATGGGAACCCAGCACGTCCCAGGCTGGGGTGGTTCCCTTTTTCCAGCCTCAAAGCAAAGCCTGGAGGTCTGTGCAGAGCAGCACTGGGCAGCTCCACTTACCCTCGTGAGGGTGTCCTCCAGACAGCCTCTCCCTATTGAATTCCAAGGGATTTTCTGGAGGAATCATCATGGGAATCATGGAGTGGTTGGGGTTGGAAGAGGTTTAAAGCTCCTCTTGTTCCAGGGCAGGGGTACCTCCCATTAGACCAGGTTGCTCAGAGAGGTTCTGAGAAAACCAGATGCAGCTGGGACCTGCATCTGCACCTTGAGCTGAACCAATTCCATCTTTTTTATTGAAATGAAAACCTCTCTTGAAGTTTGCAGTGGAGGAGTGGACAGAGACACTTCCCCCACACTGATAACATGGGGTGTAATCAGGAGCTGAGTGCAAAGCTGTGGTTTAGAAACGGGCAAACTGAGACAAGAAATTTGCTGGAGTCACAAATAAACCCTGGGAGATTTTAGTGTTATTTCTGTCTGAGGGTGCTTAAAATGTCCTGTCTTTTCAAAAAGTGGGGCTGAAGCATTTTCCTGGTGTTCAGAGCCTCGAGCAACACTCAGTTGTGTGCACTAAGTTGTGAATGGGAAACTAAGATTTCAGTAAACAGGCTGTGGAGATGGGAGCTGGGATATCCTGGAAAGCCCCAGCTGGCCTCAAAAGGAAAATAAAATGGGAAAAAAAAAAAGTCACAAGTGCATTCTAAATTCTTCTAAATGGAGGTGAAGTCACCCCAACTCCAGCTCCAGCCAAGGCAAATCTTTTTCCCAAGGATCAGATAACTTGGGATAACTTCAGGCACGTCTGCCCTGAAGCAGTGACCTCCAGCTGTCCCCAGGGGCCGTGTCCCCAGGGCAGTGCCATCCACACCTCCATGGCCCCGAGCCTGGGAGAGCCCCAGCAGCGCTATCGCAGGGGGGGAAAAAATAAAGTCACCTTGGGAAGAGAATGCTTCCCATTTTTTGGCTCTCAGAGGTGTCAAAGGAAGCAATCTGACGTCGAAGGGCCGGAAAAAAACAGCTCCTTGGCCGCTGCTGCTGCTGCACGGCGAGGTCACTCCACAAGCTATCAGTGCCTTAAAAATAACTGCAGCGTGGAGGCTGCCATTCAGCCATATCCTGTATCCGAAAGCTGCAAGCAGGAAGAAACTGGAATGACCTTCCCTCCCCCACCCCCCACCCTGACCCATTCCCATGTTTTTTGTTGGTTTTTTTGGTTTTTTTTCCTCTTTTCCACGCTCCTGGCTGTAAATCACTGATATTTCTGCGTTGTAGTGGTTGTAAGCAGGCCGGGGAAGGGCCAGCGTGGGTGATGCCAGGCAGGCTGTGAGTGCCACCCCGGTGGTAGGTCCTGCTCAGGACAGGGAGCTGTGGCAGGGGACGTGCTGCCAGGTGTCCCCAGGGGATGGCTGCGTGCAGTTTGAGCGTTCCCTGCCCGGACACCTGGGCTGGAGGCCGAGCTGGGCCTGCACGACAGCTCAGGGCATGGATGGAGGGCAGTGCTGGGGTCACCGTCCCCACAGGGGTTTTACCAAACGTGTGGCTGTGGCAGCTGGGGACACGGTTTAGCAGTGGCCTAGGCAGTGCTGGGTGAGTGGCTGGACACAATAGTCTGGGAGATCTTTCCCCACCCCAAAATTCAGTGATTTGAGGATGACGATGGTGATGGTGGTGAGCAGGCCCACACCCCTGTACTGCCTGCAGAGCGAGTTCACAGACACACACACAGGGGAAAAGAGAAATTCCTCCCTGGAATACATTTAGTAGCCTCTCCAGTAGATTAAAAAGACATCACAAAACCCTCAATATTGTCCCAGTGTAGCCTGTGCAGGCAGGAGTCTCTGCACACAGAGGATAAGCCACGGAAGGTGAAGCTGCTGCTGGCACAGGCAGTGCTCCCTTGCTCCAGGAGCAGCTCAAAAAATGCTCCAGCAGCTGCAGATCTGGCCCTGTGCACTCCTCTTCTGTGTAATTCACCTTTTTTACCCTCCTCCCTCCCTCTTGGGCCCTCCAACCTCCATCAGGGTTGGGCAGGAAGCTCTGAGCAAGGAACCTGGGGCAGGCAGGGTAGGAGTGGACTCCTCTGGGAAAGGAGCTGCCAGCTAGAAGCTTCAGGTTTTGGGCAGTTTAAACGTGGATGAAACAGCCCCTCAGCCCAGGTGTTCCTCACCTGAGAAGACCCCAAAGTCCCATTTCTGCTCCTTCACCCAGTGGATGTTGGAAGAAGCCCCACAGCCAAACAGGGAGGCTCTGTGGGAATGGGGTGCCCAGGCTCATTCCTTGCAGTAAAATCAGAAATATTGATTTTTTGCCCTGCACTTGCGGTCTCAGTGAGGCTTCCCCAGTTTATGCCAGGGATGTCCATGAAGAGGATTATTTGGGGAGCCTGGTTCTGCCTCCTTCCCTGCCTGGGCATGCTGAAAATTGACACCAGCATTACCAGCATTGCCAAACTGCTGGAGGCATCTCCCCACCACAGCAGCACAGCCGTGGGTTTCCTGAATCAGGGCTGCTAAAATCCCTTCTGCACCTCTTTCTGCTCCTTCCCAAACCCTGCCAGTCCATTTTCCACCCAGCAACAATAAGAATCACCAAGGTAAAAATCAGCTTATGGAACCCGTTTACATTTTCTCCTGAGAAACTTCAGAACACAGGAAAGAATCGACACCCAAACAGGGAAAGAAAGAGGAAGATGATTTATGTCTCCTCTGCTGAGAGGATCAAAACCAGCCGAGATGTAATCTGTGATGGAGCCCACAATCCCCTTTTGATGTCTGCAGGAAGGAAAGAAGATGCTGAGAACTTTCTCAGCTCTCTGGACGTTATTTCCACATCCAAGGTCAAGAGGTGGTGGAAAGAAAAATAAAGTCCCACTGGGAAATGAGGAGTTGAAAGAGCCCTTTCCTTCCCTGGGGCTGCTGGGCAGGGGCAGAGCTGTGCCCAGGGGTGCTGGGGTGGGTGAGTGTTGGGTGGTGGGTGGGTGGGTGAGTGGGGAGATGGGTNCATTCCCACCTGTGCCAGTGGCTGTGCAGCACCTGCACAGCAATGAGGCCTTCACACAGCTGTGGAATTACACAGAGGGAATTGGGAAAGCAAAATGTTGTGGCCACAGGTTGACCTGAGTGTCCCCACCACGTCCCCTCCCACAACAGGGCCTGATCCCACCACGCCACTCACAGGGAATCCCTAAATTTAGAGCCACCAGCTGTGAGAGGCATGTGAGGTATTTAAGGGGCTATAATTTTAGACAAAGCATAATTGTGAGATATATTTAATTGTGTTCTGCGTGGGGCTGAGCCATGCCAAGTATTTTCCATGGTTATTCCTGTAGATCCTGACGTGAATTAGCAGCAGCCACAGTGGTCCCTGTGCAGAGTCTGTCACGTGAGGGACAGGAGGCAAAGCTGAATTTTGCATTTCACCCCAGCTGGGGTTTGTGAGGGAAGCACTCAGGCATCCACTGGAGCAGGGAAAAGAAAAATCCCCAGCTTGCCTGGGATGGGTGACAGACAATGGGAAGGCACCCTGTCCATCAACAGAAGAAACACAAATAAATCAATCCATAAAGGTTTGTAAAGCAAGCCAAGAAATTTAGGGAAATTTTTATCTGCTCATAGATAAAAGATGAAGATGAAGATGAAGATGAAGATGAAGATGAAGATGAAGATGAAGATGAAGATGAAGATGAAGAGGAAGAGAAGGAAAAGGAAAGGAAAAGGAAAGGAAAAGGAAAGGAAAAGGAAAAGGAAAAGGAAAAGGAAAAGGAAAAGGAAAAGGAAAAGGAAAAGGAAAAGGAAAAGGAAAAGGAAAGGAAAGGAAAGAAAAGAAAAGAAAAGAAAAGAAAAGAAAAGAAAAGAAAAGAAAAGAAAAGAAAAGAAAAGAAAAGAAAAGAAAAGAAAAGAAAAGAAAAGCCAGAAAGGGTTTGTGGGGCCAGCTCAGGCCCTGGGGTGAGGTGAGAGTGCTAATGGGGAGCAGCTGAGCAGGCCTGGCTGGGAGGTGCTGGTGAGCCAGAGGTGAGCCCTGCTCTCCCCACAGCCTGTGTCTGCAGCCACAGGTGGCTGCCCCAGAGCCTGGGAGCATCCTGGAAAATCCTATAAAAACCTCTTCTGCCCAGCAGCTGGGAAAGGAGCATTGCTTCCAGCCAGGACAGGGATTTCTGCTCCCAACCCTCTGGCAGCCAGGACCCTCCTGCAGTAGGGATGGAGAACACAGCCACTCGTTTTTGTGCCCCTCTCTGGGCAGCTCTGCCATTCCGGGGGATTTCTCCCATTTTGCTCCCCTCTGCATGGCAGGGGCAGCACCAGAGTGGGCTGGGGTTGCTTTGGGGTGAGGAGAGCTGGGGTTCTGCCACTGAGTGCAAAGTGGCAAAGGTTTCACTGCCTGGTGCAGACTCGAGTGTTTCCTGAAACAGCTCTGCACATTTTCCTAGAGCAAGAAATGGAAGTGGGCAGCCCCTGCTGCCATCCCCCTTCTCCATGGGTCAGGCTTTCACCCCTCTGCCAGGGATGCAGAAGCCAGAGCACCTTGGTTTTTCTGGGCTGCTGGGGGATCCTTTCCAGTCAAGCTGGTTGGTCTCAGTTACGCCCTGGCCAGACAAGGTTTTAACCAATGTCATCTTTAATAAATCACAGCCAAAACTCTGACGGGATCAGGTTTGTTTTGCTGGCTGAACCTCCACGCCATCACTGCTCTAAGTGCTCACGTGCCTGATTGCCTGTGGTGTCCTAAAGAACTCCTTTTTTGCCCCTTTGAGTTATCCTGGGCAGTGGAAAACCCACTGGGTGTGCTCTGGAGAGCTGCTCCCCACAGCCCAGCACTCCCCAGGGAGATGGAGAGCCTCAACACACCTACAACGTGTGTTCATGAACTCTCCAGCCCCCAGGGAGATAAAAAAGGAAAATAAAATGGGAGTTCTAAAAGGAAATCCATGGTGGTGCTGCTGTGACTCAGCACTGAACACCAGGGTGGAAATTGTTGGTGTGGAGAGCAAGGACTGGAGTGAGCAAACAAGGGGTGGGGTGTCTGAAAGAACATCTCCAAACCCACTGCAGGTGCCCTAAATGCAGCATCTTCCTGCCCTTGGTGGTGCTACCTGGTGCTTTCTTCTAAACAATGAGAATGTGGAGAAGCCAAACCCACTGGATTTTGCTTGGAATGCCAATGGGCTGTTCTGATGGGATGGAATTATGCCTGATCCAAAGTTTTATTTTAATTGCTCTGGGATCCCCTGCAGAGCTGCAGAAAGGGCTCCTGGAAGGCTCTGTCTGTCTGTGCCACTGTGCAGCACCCCTGGAGCACCATCCCACACGGGCTGGTCCCTCCCTGCCCCGTGCCACCCTCAGCCAGACCCACCGTGCCACCAGTTGGTCCCAGTTTGCCCCATTTCACCCCAGACCCTTCATCCCTCACGGTGCCACCGAGCCTTCCCCTCCCCAAAGTGTTCCCAGGGTCCAGTGCTGCAAAGGCCAGGTGTGAACCGAGGCTGCAGCTGCCAGGACTTCCCAAATCCCCCCCGTGCAGGATGAACAGGGCAGACTCCCAGCTCCACGAACTGCACTTTCTGAGCTGCTCCAATTCCCTCCTCCTGTTCCCCTCCCTTCTTCTTTTCATCTTCTTGCATTTCAGGAGGCAGAGGAGGAGGAGGAGGAAGGGAAGGGTAATTTTGACTGATGACGAGGAAACGATTTGGTGTAACTCGAGCCAGTTTTTTGTCAAACACTCAGCACCCAGCATCATTTTCCCCAGCCTGGGGAGGCTCATTTTACCCTTCTACCTGGAGGGTGTTTAACCTCCCTCCATCCCCCAGCAGGTCAGAGTTTTCCAGACTTCCAAGGAAGGGGGGAATTCATGTTTTGGGGTTTTTTTCCATTGGCCTGTTTTCCAACCCCACTTGTCCCTCTGCCCTGGGGCAGGCTGGGGAGGAGCTCCTGCCCTGGCCCCACTCCGGCCCCAAGCAGCAGCAGCCCTCAGCAGGAAAAGAAATATCCCAGCACATGGAGAGCCTTAAAAAACTGCAATTTGGGCTTTTGTGCTGAATTACCTTGTTCAGCAGGACACAAAGGGAACGTAGCCCTCAGTGTTTGTGCCGACAGGAGAAGACAAAAGTGGAGAGAGGAAAAGGCTGCAGAGCCTCAGCTGCACTGGAGGGACTTGGTGCAGCTCTAGGAATGGGTTTAATAAAAGACAGGACAGAGGGATCAGAGATCAGGAGCTGGCCCAGAGTAGAAAAACTCCCTTTAATGTCTGAGGGGGACTGAACCTCAATTTTGGCATCTGTGGCCCCTCCAGTTCAGCTCCTGGAGCTCTCCTTGACTCAGAGGTGTTTTATTTCCCCAGCATCGTGTCAATGATGTGGCCACGGGCAGGGGAGCTCCCCCAGCCCCACTCTGGCCATGCACAGCCCTCACTCCATGTTCTCACAGTGGCATGGGAACAATCTTGGCTGGTAAAATCTCATCCAGGAAGGTCTGGAGAGAAAGGTGAAGCAGCTCAGAGGAAGGACAGCAGGAAGAGGAGAGTCATTGCCAGCTCCTGAGTCACAGATCCAGGCAAGACATTTGCCTGCGTTGTGAATAACACCCCTTCCTGGGCTGACTAAAAAAGGATTAATTTTTAAAAACCCAACCAATTTTTATTATTAATGTCCTACCTGGGTGCCTCACGCTCACAAATAAAATGAATTTGGGTTGGTTTCACATTTATCTTCAAGTGGTTTCACATCAGGTGTTACAGAGATTAAAAGTGGCCTGCAAAGGAAACAGAAGTTTTTTTAATGTGTTTGCCATCAGATGGTTTCATGGACGTGTTGTTCTCAACCCATAGAGTCTTATTAACTTCAGTTTTTATATGTGATGCTCGTTTTGAGTAAAAAAAATTGGAATTTGTTTGGGGTTTTTTTTATGATTTGGGACAAATAGAAGTACACAGCATCTGGTGAAATTGTGTGAGCATGTGGTTCCAACCTGCCTCAGAGCAGTTGCAAGTGTGTTCTGCATATTTATCAGGTATTCTAACACAATTATTCACTACTAGTCAATAAAAAAGGAATTATCCCAACAGCTCCCCTGTCACGCATGGGATCACACTGAAATTAGGAAGGAAGAGCCCACGGTTCATCACTCCAAACGCTTCCTGGGTGTTTTACAAGGTACCACTTCCAGGGAGAAATGACATCCTGAGGATGCTGTGGCTCAGCACCCGCTGCCTCTGGGCCAAGGAAAAGGTGACAGGATCCAAGCAGTGTCACCTTCCTGCAGCACTGGGAGCCCTCCGTGCTCTCAGCTGTGCTCCTTGGTCACAGAAACCACTGGGAAGGGACACAACCCAGAGGATTTAGGACCTGAATGACTTCTGCAGGTCTGGGCAGGCGTGCTCCTGTCTCAGCCAGCACACGGGAAAGCTCAACCCGAATCCCTCGCCTTAATCCCACTATGGAAAAAGGGTTTGTGAAGGGAAAGTAGAGAGGGGATGGGCTGAGTGTTTAATGGGAGCAGAGAGGAGGCAAGGGCCAGCAGGGATGGTGCCAGTTTGGGCTACCTAAAAACAGAGGCCAGACAAAAGTAAAGGAATAAAAAGCTGTTCTATTTATCGAAGGGCTTTCAGGTACATTTAGGGCAGACAAAGCCCACCCAAAATGGACAATGGGTCATGGGTTTCACACTTTTATAAGTTTGGTCCGTTTCTATTTTCAGGGTTAATCTCCCAATTACAGCTTCAGCTAATGAAGTCATTTACCCCAAGTTTGCTCCCCCCGCCCCCAATCACTTTTGTTCACATCTCTGAGGGCCTGAGGCAGTGAGGTGTCCTTGATTGCCAGGCCTGGAGAGGAATTGTTGTGTCTGCCCAAAATGGGGAAGCAGCAGCTGCCACTGTCTGTGGAGCTTGGGGTTCTACACTGAAGAACTGCAGGGTTACAAATAGATGAAAATGCAACAGCTAAAATCCTAAAGCATCAGGGGTGAGCTGGACAGTGGCACAGAGCTGCTCCCTGTCCCTGCAGGGCTCAGGGGGTGACACAGAGCCCGGAAAGGCAGCGATTCCCAAAGGATTCAGGGAATGCTGGAGCTGCTGTCAGTGCACAGCCACAGCGAGGGGCTGGAGGCTCCTTCTCCCCCCGGGCTGCTGGGGTGGGTGTGGGTGAGAGAAGCCTCTCTGTCATCACCCAGCTCCGTTTCCTCGGGCTGCTCCCTTTCCTGCCCATCCCGGAGCTCTGGGATCGCTGTCGGATCTGCTGCTGGCCCGGGGGCCTCTGCTCTGGCCCCTTCCAAGCACAATAAAAGCCTCGACCACCAGCCCCAGAAGTCTCTCCTAATTAAAGGCTTTAGGGATGGATATTCCAAGAGCCGCCGAGATCCGGTGGAAGCGGGACAATGTAAACACCTCGGGAAAGGCCTGGGTTTCCAGATGAGTTCCCCACACAAACCCTGAGCCACCAGAGCAGACCAGCACTGAAGGCCGTGCGTTGGCCCTTGTGCTGCTCAGACAGCAGAGAAATGGAAAAACTCCTTCATTCCTGATCATTCCCCATCAGCAGAGGTCCAGAAATTTGGCAGGCGGGAGCTTTTGTGTGTAAGTGCCTGTTACTGTTACTGATTCCCCTCCTACAGCACAGAATCCGTGCTCTACGATGGGTGATAACACCCAAAAAGCAAAAGCTTTTCTTGCCCTGTGGGAAATATTGGAATATTGGAAATATTTGAGCCACCTTTCCAATGCTGTCCATGGATTTTCCTCTCTGAGGGAGGCTGTGACCTTGGGCACCAGGGGTAGTCTGACCCACACTGCACAGTTTGACATTCTCTTCCATCACAGAACCCTGAGGCCGTTTTTACACTCATTAGCTAAACCCCACATGCTGCCTGGGAGGTGGATACAGGTTATCTACCTCAAATTAAGCTGGAAAAGGTTAATTGGCTGCTTGGACCTCAGAAGTGCCATCTCATTCCTGCCCAGCTCCCAAATAACCTGGGATTATTCATGCTGGTGCCATTGCCTCGAATCTATCACAGACCACACAGGGGAATCAAGTGAGCAACACCAAAAAAACCCCCCTCCTGCCTATATCCATCATCTCCTGCTTCCCCTCTTGCTTTTCTTAGCATCCAGAAGAAAGAAAGGAAAAAAAAAATTTAAAGGCAACCTGAAACCACTCCACTCTCCCAATGAGAAAATAAAAATGGATGTTGCAGGCTCATGTGTTCTATACGTTTCCAAATATTTCCATCTGCTCCTGAAATTTCCATTAGGAGTTGCCAAAAACTCTTACAGAATTGTTAACACGATGGTAAATTTAGATTCTTTTTATGGAGAGAGGTTTCCCCACCCACTTAAAAGTCTGGTATCAATTTGTCCTGTCACTGATAAGCCAGAGGTATGGCTGGATTTGCCCTTTTGCTCCCTGGGATGGGATCAGGGAGGAGAGGCAGCACCCACATTCTGAGTGGGTCCTGCTGCACCCCTGGGTCTGTCCCCTCCGTGCTCCTGGTACCAGAAATACCTTCCAAGGAAGTCACCATCCCCACGGATTCTTCTTCAGTCTGGAAGCTCCCAAAGGAAGGTTGGAGGCTGTTGAGTTGTCCTGTCCATCCACCACCCAGAGCCTGATTAAAAATCCTGGTGCTAATGAGCAGAGTTCGTGCTCAGAGGGATGCAGGGCAAGAGTGTGGAGTGACAGGACCCAGGGAATGGCTTCAGACTCACAGAGAATGCAGGGTCAGATGGGATATTGGGATGAATTCCTCCCTGTGAGGGTGGTTGGGGACTGGGATGGATTTCCTATGATGCCTTAAGTT
>VZTR01033817.1:1708-62948 GCA_013400775.1 Chaetops frenatus | reverse complement strand
ATTAATTGGGCAGTTCCCCTCAATCTGCAAATGAAGTATCACTGATCAAAGTGTGGAACCCCGTGGGCAAAGCCCCTTTTCTGTGTCCATCCTGAGGCCCATCCTGGCAGGGGCTGCAGCCGGGCTCTGCCATTGCCAGGGTGGGGCCTTGGGAGGCCTTGCAATAAATAAATCCCTGCTTTATTCCTCTCCTTCTGGCTGCCCTCTGCTCCAGCTCAGGCTGATCAGGCATCACCCAGAGAAGCTGGGACGTGTCCAAGGCCAGGCTGGACACTGGGGCTTGGAGCACCCTGGGACAGGCGAAGCTGTGGGTNCCCCCCCCCCCAAAAAAAAAGCTCAGGGTGAGGTGGAGAAAGCGGGGAGAGGCCTCAGCCTGCAGGGAATGCTCTCAGGAAGATTCCCAGCTGCAGGGACGGGGCCCTGAGGGAGCAGCAGGAGCTGTGTCACCCAGCTGCCTCCCCAGGGCTGCTTTGCTTCGAACACTGTTTGGTTCTGCCAGAGGAGCAGGGTATCCTCTCCTGGCAGAAGGGGCCTTTAGGGCTGGCTCCTGTGTGTGCTCTGTCTGGGGAATGATCAGTGGCATCACCCAGGGCTGAGGAAGCTGCTGTTGGGGTTACTGAGCCAGAGCACAGCCACTGCTCTGCGATTTTATTTTAAAGCATTTACTCCCTGCGACCATTTAATAATAATCCTGCTCCCACAGCACAGCAAATAAGGGCTGTTTTCCAGAGGAGGCATTTAGTAGAGATTAAAGATTCAGAACTCACACAAAAAAAAAGGCAGAAAGCACCTCTGGGCTGAAGTGAAGAACCCACGGAGGCTGAGCCTTTCCCAATCTCGTTTTGCACCTCCAGACAGACCCCTGTGGCTCAGCCAGGTGAAAGCCCTGCTCTGCCTGAGCTCCTGGGTGACACCAGAGCCTTTTCCTGCACTCCTGGCACAGCTGTCCCATTTCAGAAGCATTTCTCCACATGCAAAGGGATTTTTCTCCCCTCCTGTGTTCCCAGGCTGTTCTGGCAGGCTGTCTCACTCCATCTCCCAGGGTTAAAAACGCTGCCCCAGGGCTGATCAGCAAAACCTCAGTGGAAAAAACCCATCGAGATGCTTTTAGTTCTGAGAAATCCCTGCTGGAGGAGTGGGATTGCTGCATGGACACTGTGAGGGCTCTCTGAGGCACTCAGGGATGTTATAAATCATCACCTAATTAATCTGAGTTTTACTCTGCCTAATCTTCCTTGAGGAAGGAGGCAGAGCTGCGAGTCTGGGTTCTTGCTCCTGGGGGAACAACTAACAATGGGGTCGGGGAAGGACAATTAAAGATGCCTCATTTCATTATTTTCCACTTTCAGGGTATGCCCTGATGCCCTCCAGGGCTTTGCCCATCTCCCTGATGATTTCTGCTCTCAGCTCCCGGCACCACAGGGATTCCACGGGCTGGGGAGAGCCTGGGAGGGTGACACGGGGAAAGGAGCCCTTCCCACCCAAAGGAAACCCATCTGATCTCCTCCTGACCCCTTCCCTGCACTCACACCCGCCAGATTTCCCTCCTGATGGATTCCTCCTGCCAGAGCAGCCTCCTGCGCCCGGATCCCGGGGGTTCCAGGGAGAGGCACCATCAGGAATAAATGTATTGCCACCTGCAGCCTGCTTGGAAAAGAGCTGCTGGACCCAGCCCTGCAGGCTGCTCCTCATCCTGCTGCTTCCCAGTCCCTCCCTCAGTCAGGGATGGCAGGCAACGACCTGCGCTTCATCACCGCATTAATTAATTAATTCTATTCCCAATTTTACAGCTTGAGCCATGTCCAGAGATGGGAGCTCAGGGGAAACAGGGAAGTTTCCATCTGGTGGTGTTATTTACAGCCTGGGGTGGTGTTATTTAAACCTTGGTGTAAAAAAGATGGGGTTAAAATCTTCCCTGATTTTATTATTCCTTTTCATTTCGAGACCAAAACTTCCCTGTTTTCAGTGTTAAACTCACCCAGGTATCCACAGCAGCCTCCTCAGCTCTGCAGAGATGGGAGCAAGTGTGTTTATATGTATTTTAAGTAATTTTACCTTTAAAAAATGCAATATTATGCAATATTAACAGTTAAAGTATCAGTGACTGTGCTCTTAGCCAGATCTGCTTTGTTGGTTTTTTTTTAATACATGTAGGGGAAAAAAAAAAACATATTTGCCTGAAGAACACGTCAGAACTTGAACAGATGGGAGCTTTTACCAAAAGGAGACTGTTTTGCTCAGACATCATTCCCTGTCCAAAACCTCAAGTAAAGTTTCATATCTTTCAGCAAATCTTGGAGTGGGATTATAAATCCAAAATAAAAATACAGAAATTTCCTATGGCGAGCTTATAAATGCCAGTTTACAACATTTGCTGGTGTCTTAATGAGAGCCATGTGACCCAAGCTATATATCCTAGGAAATAGCCAAAAGGCACATATCCTTTTACAAGCCCATTTTTAAATGTAGAGGACTGATTTTTACAATTTTAACACAAGAGGTTATTATCCTTTTTTAATTAAAAAATTACTGTGTTATTTTATTTTATTATTTTTTTCCATTTTCAACATGCTCTGCACTGGAGGAGAGAACCAAGTCCTGTCTCCAGAGCCCCAGTGCAGTGCAGGGATGCTGATATTCCCCTGGCAGCTCCCAAAATCTCAGTCACCCTTTTTCTATGTTGATATTCCCCTGGCAGCTCCCAAAATCTCACAGTCACCCATTTTCCATGTTTATATTCCCCTGGCAGCTCCCAAAGAATTCACCCATTTTCCAAGCTGATTTACCCCTGGCAGGTCCCCAAAAATTCACCTATTTTCCATGTCTATACATCCCTGGCAGCTCCCAAAATCTGTCACCTCTTTTCCATGTTGATTTTCCCCTGGCAGCTCTCATAAATTCACCCACTTTCCATGTTTATACATCTCTGGCAGCTCCCAAAAATTCACCCACTTTCCATGTTTATACATCCCTGGCAGCTCCCAAAAAGTCACCCATTTTCCATGTTTATACACCCCTAGCAGCTCCCAAAAAGTCACCCATTTTCCATGTTTATACACCCCTAGCAGCTCCCAAAAAGTCACCCATTTTCCATGTTTATACACCCCTGGCAGCTCCCAAAAAGTCACCCATTTTCCCCTCAGTGTTGCTCTGGTTGTGTGAGTGTAGCACCGATGATGATTTTGGACTGCAGCAGCATCATTAAACCGTATTTATTTCATTTAAACCCCGCAAAAGAAGACAGTGACCATAATGGCAAATAATGGCATCAGAGGGGGGAAGACCCCGGGCTGCTCCTAGACCCCTCCAGTTGTAAATTGTCACTTTCGGTGTCAGGGCAGGGCTGAGCTCTCTGCTGCTCTCAGCCTGGCCCCGCGATTGCCCCCAGCCCCATTTCTGTTGTCAATAGGGGATGTTTGTCCCTATTGAATGCCCCACAATGGGCTGCAGCCTCCAGCCGTCCTCCCTGCCCATCCCCAGCTCCGGGAAAACACCGCAGATGGGGCCAGCCACTAAAAGGGGGCCTCTCTGAACACAGAGGTTCCTCTAATATTTCCAGTGGAGCTTCCAGGGCCTTGGGCACACCCCGGTGGGGTCCCGGGACGGGGGGTTTGTGTCTGAGTGTCCTAAATGTCAGCTCCAAGCTCAACTAAACCCATCAGCTGCCAGCACTGAGGGTGAGCTAGGGGGACCCTCAGTGGGCCAGGCTCAGGAGAGGTGCAGGGATGTCCTTCAGCCCAGGATGGCTCCGTGGTGGGCTGGTTCTGACTGGGATGGAGGCGATTTTCTTCCCAGTAGCCACTCTGGGGCTGTGTTTGGGCTTTGTGCTGACCACAGGGTTGATAACACAGGGATGTTTTTGTTATTGCTGAGCTGTGCTTGCACAGTCAAGGCTTTTTCTGCTCCTCAGCTCTCCAGTGAGGAGGCTGGGGGGGCACAAGGAGCTGGGAAGGGACACAGCCAGGACAGCTGACCCCAAGTGACCCCAGGGACATCCCAGGCCATGCAGTGTCAGGCTCAGTGGATAAAGAGAGGGACAGAGGAGGAAGGGGAGGACATTTGGAGTGGTGGCCTTTGTCCCCCCTGCTGGGTGTGATGCAGCCCCGCTGTCCTGGGCATGGCTGAGCCCCTGCCTGCCCTGGAAAGTGGGGAATTAATTCCTTGTTCTGTTTTGCTTGCACGGGTGGCTTTTGCTTTAATTACTAAACTGCCTTTATCTCAGCCCAAGAGTTTTCTCAGTTTTACCCCTCTGGTTCTCAGTGGGGCTGGGGTTAAACCACAGCAGCTGGGAAGGAGCCAGAGCTGGAATCTGTGCTGGCACCTGGAATCTCTGAGTGTGACCACGGGATCAGCACGTGACCCCCAGACTGTCCATAGGAGCCTTCAGTGGCACCAATTTCATCGTTAAATATTTGCATGTTTCCAATTAAATCCGAGCCCAGGAGACTCCGCAACCCCGGGATGGGCCATGGATGTGTCCTGTGCTCCCCTCCAGCTCTGCCTGGTGGGCCAGAGAAGTGCTGGCTGTGCAAGAGTTAAGGGCTGGGGGCTGGGAATTAATTACCATCTTCCATCTTCATCTGATCTCAGGTGGATACTTAATGTTTTTGTCTGCGGAGGTTTATTTTCCTCCAGACTGATTGGATGAATTGTGTTCCCGGAGATCAGAGAGTTCAGATGGCAGAGGATCCTCTTACCAAAAGATGAAAGCCAACATAATCAACTGCACAACTTCAAAACATGCAGCTTGTTCTTGTTGGCTGTGCCTAAGTTTTCCCTGCAGAGAAGCTGTCGACAATGATTTGATATCAATCCAGTAACAATCCCTGGTTTCTAATAATAATTTGCACTTCAGTAGAAATGTTCATGTGAGGCTCTGAGAACATTTAGCAGATGGTCATTAGTGAAGCTCCCCAGTTCTCCTGTGAGGAAGAGATAACAATTACGAGCCTTGTTTTACAGATGGTGACACCGAGGTGAGGCACTGAAAGGTGAAATAACTCTCCTAATTTTCCATAATGAGCCAGTGGCAACAGATCCATGAATGAAACCCAGGCATCCTGCTGAGATTACTCCACAAACCCCATATCCTTATCTTTCACGAGAAAATGTGGTCGAAGAGGTGAGCCTGGAAAGCAAAAAGCAAATGACTCAAAGGCAGGATTCATGACACATTTCTGGAAATAAGGAATTAGGTCTGGGTCAATAAATAACTGGGAAACCAGGGGGACGCAATCCGAGAGGCATGTGAAACGAGGATGGATGGAAAAGAAAGAAGATAATGGAAGGGAGGGGAAGCAAAACAGAGCAGCTCTGACTCCTTATTTCCACTCTTGGTTTCAATCAGCCTTGTAAAATTAAAGGTTAGGCTCTGAGAGAAAGGGGGAAGCTCCATCTGCTCCCGTGGGGATTCATCCAATGGGTGAGGCTTCAAACGGGACCTGCTGGTAACAAAACCCTCTGATGGCTCACCACCGAGCAGCCAAGTGCCAGCTGTGGGGACACTGCTTGTGTTTGGGCACCTCAGAGATCCTGGGGAGGGCAAGAAGGCTGGAGCTCTGGGAACACCAGCTGGAGCTCTGGGAACAGCAGCTGCAGCTCTGGGAATGCCGGCTCTGCCCCGCAGCATCACCCACCAAACCACAGCGGTGCTGGCGGGGCTGGAGAGCTCTGCAGGCTCAGCCCGGCTGGAGGTGCAAGGGCTGGAGCTCCAGGGGCTAATTTTAGCTTCCAGTTGCAGTGTCTTTGCCTTTCTCACCCAGCAGGGCTGCCCTGCCAGTTCTGAGGGACTGGCTGGTGCCCCGAGCCGCCCCGCGCACACGCCGAGGGGAACGGGCCCGGCTGTGCAGTTTATAAAACAGCCAAGTGGAAGCCAAAAGGCTTGAGTTTAATCCCTCCAGTTAAGTCATCTAGATTCCTTCTCGCCACCAGCCATCTGATCTCAATCAGCAAATCTTGGCCTTCCTCTCCTGACCCAGCCGAGAGTGGAGAGCGGCGGTGCTGAGGCCTGAAGTAATCTGCATGCAAAATGCTTTAGTAATGATTCCTCCAGGAGGGACTGCTTTGAGTGTTATTTCCCAAAAGCCCTGCAATATGAAAGGGGTAGGCAAACAACAAAGGTGGCTTGGTAATGTTTGCCATCAATAATTTGTCAGCGTTCTGTAATGTTCCTCCATTTATTTTCAGTACCTGTGGTTAATAGAAGCTTATTGAAAGAGACCTATTTATATGCATGCCTTAATAGCAATCACTGGGTATTAAATGGGATGGGATTTTAGTCTGAAGGTACTTCCAACTGTCTATTAGTTCTATTAGGATTCAGCAAGTAAATGAAGCAGAATTAAACATCTGGGTCTTTAACATCAATAAACTGCGTCACCTGTAGGTGCAGTGTATTCTTCAAAAATGTTGCAATATCTTCATAGATTTATAGACCCACAGAATGGTTTGGGTTGGGAAGGACCTTAAAGATCATCCAGTCCAGGGACACCTTCCACTGTCCCAGGCTGCTCCAAGCCCCAGTGTCCAACCTGGCCTTGGGCACTGCCAGGGCTCCAGAGGCAGCCACAGCTTCTCTGGGCACCCTGTGCCAGGGCCTGCCCACCGTCCCAGGGAACAATTCCTGCCCAAAATCCCATCCCACCCTGCCCTCTGGCAGCTGGAAACCATTCCCATCAATATAATTGTGTCTAATCACAATTATATTGATTTCAGCATCACTCCAAGCTCTTCCAGCACCGGAGAGCCAGAACTGGAACCAAAAGTGTGTTGGAGTGGTAACACCAGGAAAATCTGGGAGAGCAGCAGTGATGTCTGACAGGCAAGATCTTGACTGGAAAGTCTTGGAGAACCTCAGCCATCAACGCACCCATGGGTGCTGCTGCTGCAGGTGCCCCTCGGGGGCATGGGAGCTCGGTGGAAGCTGCTCAAGGGCAGCTGGTTGGTGTGAAAATTGGGGTGGGGATTCTGCAATGCTTCATTGGCACATTTGCATTTTGGGAGCCAATATTACTGCCCAGGAGGTCCAGGAGGGCTCCCAAAGGAGAGGAGAAAGACCAAGAAGGGCAGTTCTGTTCAGCCCCAAGGACCCCAACTTTCCCACTTCTTTTCCTCACTTCCACGTGGTGTTAGTTGGGATGGTGCAGGAATTGTTTCACGATTTCCTACATGAAACAGGCAGGGGAGGCAGAGGGAACAGGATCTGCCATTTTCAACCCCAATAATTGCATTACCAAGCTCAGCACGGTTTTCATTATTGTGCCGTGTTCAATCAACCTCCATCCCAAAGGTGCACATGGATCTCAGGCTATTCCAGGCCTTGGCAGCTGCTTTGCTGTACTTGCTGCTTTTTATTTATTTATATTTTTTTCATCTTGGGGCTTTTAAAATTGATGGGAGGCTGAAGGCAAGAGCTGATGCATTGTAGATGACAACAAAAGAGGCTCCATAAAATTGCTTTTGGCATCTCGTGTGCGTTCCGTCTACATCTTATAAATTACTGCTGCATTACAGCGATAAAAATAGGTTTGTATTTGGAATTGATTACAGTGAGATAAAGCCCTAATAAAAAAAAAAAAAAAAAGCACTGATGCATAAATATTCTGAGCATACAGGGGTAATTTGATTTGATAAAATAAAAGTATGGCTCTTAATTTCTTCCTTTTAAACAGAACACACACGCACACGCGGCGCAGGGAGAACTGCAGCAGCTGTTCAGTTTAGGGTTCTCAGAAATGGGTCTGTGCCTTTTGCAGCTCTTCCTTCAGAGATTTTTATGGCAATCTCTGCATCTCCAGCATTCCCAATTCTGGGTAACATTCCTGCTGCAATCCCAAAGCGTTCAGCCCGGGCCTCTGTGCTTCCTCCAGGTGATAAACATTGATTTTCCTCACAACTCAACTTTTCCCGTTCTCTTCCTCCCTTCCATGTGGCATTAGCTGGGACAGTGCAGGAATTACTTCACAATTTCATACATGAAACAGGCAGTGGAGGCAGAGGGAACAGGATCTGCCGTTTTCAACCCAAGTAATTGGGTTTACAAAGCTCAGCACAGTTTAAAACCTGTGCCCTTCCAAGCTCCTTTATTAACTGGGCTGTTTCTCTGGACTTCACTGTGCAGCACACCAGCTCTGCAGCCAGTGCTCTCACCTTGACTGGGGCTGCAGGGTCAGCAGAGGGAGCTGGGATATTGCCTTCTGCAGTTCTAATACAAATGGAAGGATAATTTTATTTACACGAGGAGGAGGGAAGCAGCGATTCATGTTTCAGCATGACCAGCCCAGCACGCTTCACCCCAGCAAAACGCTTTGGCTCACATTAATAAACCCAGGGTGAACACTGGCCTTGCATCAGGACAAAAGCATGGCCTGAGAGTCACCCTTTAAAGCAAGGCTTCAGGGTGATGGGGCTGGCAGGGGATCCAGGGCTGGATGCAGGACCTGGGGAAAGACAGAGCAAAGCAGCACATCTGTTCTGCAGCCCAGCAGCTGCACCCAAAGCCCCTCGGCCACATCGCCGGGAGGGGCTGAGCCCCCGGGCCCAGCAGAGCCCAGCCCCAGGACCCCCACCCCGGAGCGATGCTGGGCTCGGGGCTGTGCCCCCTTGAACCCCTGGAAAAGCTGGTTTTTGGCAGGGCTGGGGGCAGGAAGGCGCTGCTGCCGTCCCTCCGGGCCGTGCCTTTGATGTGGGCTGGACGGGATGTGGCTGCGCCTGCTCCCGCCAGCCCGAGCAGGGAAAGGAAAAGCAGCGGCAGCAGCGCTGACAATTATCCATGTCGAGCAGCTTGAGCATTCCTGATCTTCAGTAATGTATGATAAGCTGTTGGGAGTAAGATGATCCCTAAAAAACCTCCCCTAGGAACGGCAAAAGCAGCCCAAAGCGTATCCCGACACAACCGGCAGCACTTCCGCTGAGGGAAACACAGGTAGGCTGAGAGGACGCTACTTTTAAATTTCATTTATTTATTTTTGTGTACATTTTCCGTAATTCGACTGACATAGCATTGCTATAGAGATGCCCTGCTCTTTGAATATTTCCATCCAAGACCGCTAGTTTCAAGTGTGGTTATGAAAAGTCACGGCAAACATATGACTGGAAAGAGGTGGTTGGTTTTTGACTTCCAGGCAGTTGTTTGAAGCGTTTCAGAGATGCACACGATATCCAGCAGAGCACACGCACGCACAGGGCTGGCTTGCACACACACACACACACACGCACACACACATCTGCCAAACTGTTACAGTGGTTGAAGGCTCCAGAAAGGTGAACTGTCCCCTCTCAGCAGCAGTGAAAAACCTCTGGGTATCCTGAGAAATCAAATCAAAGCGCAGTAAAGAGGAGTAACTTATCCCATCAGCAGGGTTTGGGGGTTGCTTTGGGTTTGGTTTTGTTTTTTTTTTTCCCCAAGTCAAATGTGTTTTGCTAATCTGATTTAAGTGAAGAGGGTGGGGAGAAAGAATCTCTGGCAGTGAAGGTTAAAGAAGAGCAGCTCAGCATGGATCCTAAAAGCGTCTCATTAAAACAACATCAAGCAAAAGCCTCTCAAACATTACACACATGGTCCTGCTGTCCCTCTGCTACTCCTGCCCATCCTCAGAGCACGAGGAACAGCACTGGGATGGGCGAAGACAGCACAGGCAAGTGTTGCAGGTGGAGCCAGAGGGAGGGGATGGGCAGCTGTGCAGGTGGGCAGCCAGGTGACCACGGAAGGACTCTGGAGCACAGGGAGAAGCCTATGAAATTGGCAGTATCTGACTGATGGGGCTTGGCAGTGTCTGCACCTGGCTGGGAACGGGAGCTCAGAGCATCCATCCTGCATGGGGCAGCTCCAAACCCTGGACAAAGCCCACAGGACACTGCCAGCCACCCCAGGGCCACCTCACACCATTGTCAGCCCCTCTTTCCCTGTCAGTAACACCCTCCAAGCCTGCTCTGCCTGGCCAATCCATCCCCAGGATTCGGGGTCCTGCCTTGGGATGTGGCAGTTCTGATTCTCACAAGGGAAGAGTTCCCTCAATGAAGCTAAAAATTGAAAATCATCCATGCTGCACTGTGCTGCCTTTAATCCAACACCACCTTTGCCTTTCCTGCACTGACTGCACCCTGGGGCTCTCCTGAGGAGCTGGAGCTGCCCCGTGCCCTGGCTGTGAGAGGGGTTGTGTGAGGTGACGGGCTGTGAGCAGCACAGAGCCCTGCAGAGGAAACCAGCAAAGCCTGAGACAACACAAACAAACACCAAGCAATTAAAAGAAGGATGGGAGATGTGGTCTGATGTACTTCTGCCAAGAAATAAATATTTTACGCTGCCTTTTTTTTTTTATTCCTTTTTTTTTTTAAAAGCACTTGCATTGTGGTTTTTTTTTTAAATCTCCAAAATGGTCGAGTTACTCCCCGCACCCCCCAAGCCCAAGACGTGCTCACACACACCACACACACACACACACACACCCTCTAATGCACATAATTCCAGCTTTGTAGAGCTACTGGATTTACTCTGAGACAAGTTTCTTGTGCATTTGGACAATCCACTTTGAGACAAGTTATTTGCAAGAAGGCAAAGTTCATGCATGGCTTTGACAGCTCCACTTTCTCATAAATGGTTTTTGAAAAGCAGAAAGCAAACAAGGGCCAAAGCTCCATTTAAAGTTCACCTCGGATGCCTGAAAAGCATTTATACCCACATCCTTCTGAGGTCCCTGCTTTATGAACTCCTAATCAATTCCACATTCTGCTACCCAACGTTTCTTATACATCGGGGAAAGAAAACAAACCAGAAAAGCAGCGTGAGCTGTCTGAAAACAGCTGCACCACAGCGCCCAGGCTGCCCAGGGAAGGGCCTGAGTCACCCTCCCTGGGGGGGTTTAAAATGTGTGCATGTGGCTCTTGGGGACAAGGGTTACTGGTGGCCTTGGCACTGCTGGGTTTTGGTTAGACTCGATGATTTTAAAGGTTTTTTTTCCACCCTAAATGCCTCGGTGGTTCTGTGATTCTATTATTGTTCATCAGGAAGGCTGGGGAGGCTTTTGAAGCGAGGGGAGAAAGGGAATGAAACCAACAAAACCTGATGGGTTTTGAGCCCCCAGTCCTGATTCTTTTCCACATTTCTGGGATTCCCCTCAACATCCCCTAGAGAGCAGGAAGCTGCTCATGAATTGCTCCATCAGTCCTGCAGGACACGTGTCCTCCCTCCCCAGAGGTGACACTTGGCTGTCCCCAGCCCTGCCCTGGCCAATCCTGACCACCCAGGCAGCAGCTCCATGGAAATTTGACAGAGAAAAGCCTGGCACGAGCCCTGGACAAACCAAGTTTTTCACCAACCAGATCTTAATTTTCAGGTGGAAAATGGTTGTTTTCTCAGAATTCAGGGTGATTTTAATGATGTGACACAGAGCATTTTATCAGCTAAACTGCAACCTGGTGCTACTCAATCCCCTCTCGAAGGAGCAGCTGAAACCCACCTCGTGCTTCCCTACTAAAAACATAAAAGTGAGCAGGTTTCTTCAGAAGCCCCCAAGATGCCAAAAGAAAAATCAAAAAAACACAGTTTTTTAAAAACAAAATTCCTTATCCCCATCCCTAATTCTAGAGCAAACCAGGACACTAAAAACAAAATCATCTAAGTTGCTAGAAACATAATTTAAAATCATAATTAGCTGTCTACTGCCACCCCAGCTGTTAGGAGATACCCCAGGGATTCCACGTGGCTCGAGGGCAGGATGGGAGATACCTTCAGCATCTCTTGGATAGTACCAGAAAGGGATAAATAATAAATAAGAAGAACATGAGAAAGAATAATCAGCCTTCCACAGGGATGGGAAAGCAGAGACTTTCACAGTTAAGAAACCAAATGATGTTACTGCAAAAAAAAATCCTAAAAATAAAGTAAAATAAAGACTTGCATTACAGCAGGTTGGAAAGTCTTCTCCTTCCTAACATGTTCAGATGCTTTGCCTGTGCCCTCTTCAACACCAGAGACCACTGGGCATTGGGTGCTTTTCCATTTTCTGCTCATTTTTTGGTGTTTGGGTTGTTTTTTTTTTCCAGCCAAAACTCTGCAGAAATATCCTCGTTACGGATTTCACACCTTAAGACAGAAAATCTAGAAATGCCATATATTGATGCTAAACATAGATCTTTGCCAATAAAACTGTAATTCCTTAAACTGAAGATTTTGGACAATTTTAGACAGTTGTTTGGGGTTTTTTTCCTACAAGAAATGACAAATTTTACTCCAACACATTTCCAGCTTACAAGAAGCCACATTTAGCAGCTTCCTCTTGTTGTATTGCTATTAAAAAATGCAGAATTCCAGCTATTTGGGATGTTGTGACTATTTCCAGCAGCCCCTGGCACAGGGACAGCTCTCACCAAGCACAAACCACTCAATTCACCAAAATAAAAACAGCAGCTGAGCCCTGGAAATTCACTTTACACATGGATTTTAAAGGGAATATTCAGAGCCAAATCCTGGGTTGGGGGCGGTGGATTTTGAACCCCAACCTGCCAGAAGCCCCCCAAAAGGCCCAGTCCATGCTGAGGGTGTTTATGTAGAATTTGTGACTAAATTTGGGCTAAATATGGATGGAGAGCTCTGCAGCTGTACCTGCATTTGGGAAAATTTGACCCTGGCTCACCAGCTCTAACAGAGACTGGGATTTATCTTTAAAAACACCTTTTTTTTTTTTGGCTCTTACCAGGCACTTAATCCACATTTCTTCACCCCTGCCTGTGCAAATCAAGGACACCTGGCCCTTCCTGACTTTTCACAGGATCCATCCATCCTTAAAAACACCCCCCCACAAATGCTGAAGGTTTTTGGATGTTCCAGGACACCCCGAGATGGCTGAATGCTCTCTCTTAGAGGGAAAAATCCCGAGATGTGGCAGATCCCAACACCTCCATCCCACAGTTCCTGGGGAAACTGTGTCCATGTGAGTTTTTGGAGGTCATGGATTCTCCAGGCTGCTCTTCCAGCCTCCAGACATTGGCCCCTCTCACTGGAGCATTTATCTCTCTCCACCTCCTGGAATGGTTTGGTGTGTCAGGTCACAGCCTTTCAGAAAGACCACGGTCTGCTCTCTTTATTTCCTCAAAAAGAATCATTATCTAGGGGCAAAACCAGACTAAATTAAAGCCTAAACTGGCCTGAATTATTCCTGGAAGATAAACCAAGCAGCAGCTTTCCTGATCAGTTCAGGAATACTCGGGGTCCGTTTCGTCTTTATTCAAAAATTACACCATTCCGAGTTTCCTGGATTTAGCTAAACCCAAAAGCGAAAGTAACGGATCAAAATCCCCTGAAATAAAACTTCTAGGGAGGGTTTTCAGCCCTGGCTAACACCAGATAGCTTTGGAAATCGCTTTGGAGACGTCTGATCTTTTGAGATTTAAAGGTCCACTTCCAGCGCGCTCCGGGCGCTTCCAAGCTTCCCCCGGCCGATCCCCGCGGCCGCTGGGCTCTGTCCCCAGCCCTCAAAAACCTCTCCAGGAAGGGATTGTGGCCCATCCTGGCTGCTGCCCGGCCTGAGCCACCTCGGAGCAGGGCTGCTGCAGCTCCAGAGCTGCCCAGCATCCCCAGAGGGATTTCTGCTGGAAGGGCAGCGGACGAAGGGAGGAATTCTTGCTCGGGCTGGAGTCCTGCAGGGTGGCTGCTTTAGCTGATTCCTGGCTGAGCCATTAGGGAGCAGGGACAGGCAAGCTCCTTCCTCTCCCAAAGCTGGGCAGCTGCATGGAGCCCCCTTCCCCTTCCTGCTGGCTGCCAGTAAAATCCCAGACACGAAAGTAAAAACATGAAGGAAGGTGCCTGGGATGTCAGGGGTCCACAGAGGCCAAGAGCTCCCCAGCATCCCAGAGCTCTCCAAAGGAGACACGTCACAAATATCCCACAGCCCCAGCTGCTCCCTGGTGAATTCCCTCCTCCTGGTGGCCTGAAAATTGGGTATTTCCAGCATTAAGCTGGTTAGAGAGCACCTTAAAATGTTCTCTTCTCTTCTCCCTCAGGTACAGAGGCCCCTCCCTGGCTTTTCCCACCGTTTAAGGCCACGCAGCAGCAGCGTGCCTTGGGTCACTTGCAGGTTTTTCCCTGTGGGTTTCTTTTGGGGTTTAGATTTTGCCCCCCTTGCTGGAGCTGGGGATGCAGTGGCAACCTGGGACCCACTGCCCACCAATGTGGGCCTGAGGGAAGATGTGGGGAGGGAAAGGGCAGCCAGGCTGCTCTCAGGCTGTGTCCTCAAGGGACCTGTGGCTGTGTCCTGCCTCTCTTGCAGGATGGACTGACACCAGCTGCCCATCAGAGGACTCATTTTGTCCCTATGCCATTAATTCTCCTCTAAAGTTCACTGCACTCTCAGAGTTCTCTTCATTTACCCAGCAATGGGCCTTTGTGCCTGCAGCACTGGCAGCACCAGCTCCTGGCTGTGTTTCTGCATCTGCAAACACCTCAAAACTGAGATGCAGCTTTTTCTGGACCTATTTATTAACAAAACTCTCTGTTTTTATGGAGTGGGGTTATGTGAAGGAGCAGAGTCCTTTCAGCCTTCAACAGAGCTGCCACACCTCCAGCCACAGTCCAGGGGGGAACCTCCCAGCTCTGCAGAGCACAGGGCAAATTTCACATTCTCCATCTGCTCCAGCAAAGGCCCAGCTGAAATATTAATGAGGAGATCTGATCCCTTCTCACCAGAAACAATCTGGGTTTTACAGCCCAGGCAGAGGCCAGAGGAGCAGGCAAAGCTCTGGGATCCATCCTCTGCTGCTGCTTAAGGGCACCTGGGGGGAGGACACAGAGTGTAAAACCTGTGCACATCTGGTGTGTTCTGTCCACCCTCACCTCCCCAGGCTCAGCCCCCTCCTCAGTGCATGTCCAGAGCAGAGAGAGGAGGCAGCTCTAACATCAACAACCATAACATGGCAATAAAGATTAACGAGCAAAACTTGCCATTTTATGTCTAATCCATGGGGATTTACAATCATTAATCTTTATTAGTGTGTAAAAACTGTTTAGACATTAAGGACAGATTCTCAGCTGGACAAAACTGGCCTAATTCCAGCCAAGCCAATGGAGCAGTGCCAGTTTACACCCTCCATGACCCCAGCTCTACATGAGACCCAGCCCATCTGTAGGAATCACACCACTGACAGTATTTCCCCAACAACAGGGGCACAGAAGTGAAGGCAACTATTTGTCTTTCCCTGTATCCCAAAAAGAGCATGTGTCCAGGAAGCTCAACAATAGACATGTCAATAAACATGAGGAAATTCAATGAAAAAGCAACAGTAACAAAAGGAACCCCAAGGAGCAGGGAAGTGGATGGTTTTTGAGGCAAGACTGTAAGATCTGGTTTGGCAGGAGGGTAACTAAGGGGGATGGAGCAATCTTTGGCATGTGAAAGCCTGAAAGCACCAAGAGAGGCTCCCAGAGTTCCTCTAAGAGGAACAAGATGGAAGCAAGGTGGGGGAAAAGGGAGCATCTTGGCTGGCTTTTCTGAGAGAGGAGTTGGGGGTTGTTTGGAATAAAAAAAGAGCTTTATTAAACATGGGAGCAGGTGGAAACCTTGTCTGAACTACACCAGCCCAGCCACTGAAGCAATGCTGTGCTGACCAAGCAGCATTTCCCCTTCCAGAGGAAGGGAAGAAGGGAAATGTGCAGGTACACACCTGGCTGGCAGCAAGCATGGAGAAATCCCAGCTGAGGCTCTGCATGCCAGGCTCTGCCCTCAGCCCCCAGCAGCCCCTTCCCACCAGGACAAGGTGCAGCAGCACTCACCCAGCAGCACCTGCTGAACAACAGGGGGATCAAATTGAGGTATTTTTTTAGAGATTTTTCCAAGTAGGGACTCACCAACTGCCTCCTCCATCACACACCTGCCTCCAGAAATGATGTTCCACCTTTTTAACAAGGCAGAGTTGCCTCTTTGCCACCAGTAAACTCAACAAAAGCCAGGGAAAAGACAGAAATACAGTACAGAGATAGCTGTGTCAAGGTTTGTACACCTGGAAGAACTCCAGGAAGGGTGGGCATTGCACCCAGTGCAGCAGCATGAACCTGGTGATTAAAAACAGGAACCAGAAAATGCCCTTCAACTCCTCTTCCAGATTCTAAGGGGCCAAAGGGCTCTTGGGGACCCAGAAAACACTTTCCTGCCAGTGACACTTGAGAGCTGCAGCACTGGCAAGGCCTCCAGCACTCTGGAGACTGTAGGAACATCAGGGGCTGTGTGGTGGGGGGAACAGGATGGACATCACACCTGGGGACCCCTGGGGATGGGCTGTGGCCCTTCCCTGCATCCTGATAACCTGTGGCAGACTAGAGAGGCCCTCCCTGCTCTGCAAACCCATCCTCAGCTGGCCCAGGTCACAGCTCAGGGCTCAGCTCCCAGCAGATTTGTTCTCTCTCCACTCCCTGGCTTTGGGGCTCTTTCAAGTTTATGGCATTTGAGAGCTGCTCCTGTAAAAATCCCATCCTGGGGCAATCCCAAGCCCTGTGCTGTGTGAACACACAAGGCCTTTGGGAGGAACATCCCCAGGCCTCAGCACCTGGGCTGTGCAGGGGGCAGGGCTGCCAGGAAAGGTCCCATGTCCCAGAGCCTGTGTCTGTCCCTGTGCTCGTGTTCTGGCCCAGCAAAGATCTGAGCAGCTTCACCTGCCCAGGCTTTTCACCTTCACAATCAGAGGGTACAATCAAAGGGCACAGAGAAGAGCCTGACTCTCACCCTGCAGCCCAGCAGGGTCTGCAGGGCTTTGAAGCACACAGGAGCCCCTGGCTCTGCTCCCTGAGCTGAAGCCACCAAGCTCAGGTTTCTCTCCAAGAAAAGAAAAGAAAGAAATTCTAAGAAAGAAATTCCTGGGTCAGGCCAAGCTTTGTGTCCACCACGAGGGATGCAGGGACAGCCCCACTGCCCTGTGCCCTCCCCTGCCACAGCTCCCCTCAGCACTTCCCACCCTCATGCTCAGACAGCTCCACACTTACTCTGGGCTGGCACAAACGACTTTAAAAGGAACAAAGTCATGGGGAAGGAGCAGGGAAGGGAAGTGATTTGTTGCGTGCCCTATTGTAACGTCATTAAAACAAAGGGATTAGAGCAGAAAGCATAAAAGCAGGCCCTGTGTGGAGGCATGGAGGAATCCTTTCAGAGGGTTACTAGCTGCAGACAACACTGCCATTAATTCTCTATTGGAAAACGCTGGTGACATTAATATCTGCTATTAATACTGAGCTTTGACAGTATCTCATAAATTCAACCTGTCAATTACAATGGCACTGAAATGAAGGTGCTCTGAGGTCAAGGAGATGCGGTGTCCAAATGAGACTTATATTGCAGGGGAAAAGCAGCAAAAACAATCTTTAACAAAAGCATCAGATCCATATGTAGGAAAACCAAAGGGTGGTTTTAAATGTCATGTTTTTCAGAGCGAGAATTGATGCTGGAACCAAGTCTATAAACTGGCTGGCTGGACTTTCAGCTGCAGCTGAGCACAATCAATCAAAACAGCTCTGTGACTCTGAGAAAGTGAGAGAGAGAAAACACACACACACACACACACACACACACACACCCCATGGAATATGAGAGGGCAGATCATGAGCCATGCGAGGCCTCTTAAAATCACACTGTGAACTAAAACATCTTCGTGTTTCATCCGCCACAAAATGTAACCTGAAAGGTTCCCCTGGGCACAGAGTGGGACGTGGAGCATCTCCTCTCCCAAGGACTGGGCAGGCTCCTGGCACAGGGCTGAGGAAGGGGAACCTCCTCCCCAAAGCCTGCACCACCTGTGAATCACACCCTGACTCCTGCAAGCCCTCTCTGAGCCCCCTGCCCTGCAGCAGAGGGCACAAGCATCGACAGATCCTGAGAAATGCTCTCCTACCCCTGCCAGTGGCAGCCCCAGGGCAGAGCTGCTCCGTGCCAGGCTCAGAGCCAGCCCTGTGCTGGCAGTGCCAGTGGCAGCCCAGGCACTGGTGGTGTCTTTGTGCCCCTCTTGGGAGGTGTTGGCACGTCCCCAGCACCAGAGGTGCCACCACCCCACAGCCCCTGCTCTGAACCCTGCCCTCCCCATCAGCCCTGCCAGGGGATGGCTTCCCAAAATCTGCTCACACTGCTCCAACCTGCACCAGCAGAGTCTGGAGCTGCCAACCTGGCACAGCAGGGTGCAGGTTCAGGGCATCCTGCACAGGCTCAGCACTGCAGAGAAGGGTTAAATGACATTCTGCACAGGTTCAGGGTATCCTGCACAGTTCAGTGCTGCAGAGCAGGGTTAAATGATGTCCTGCACAGCTTCAGGGCATCCTGCACAGTTCAGTGCTGCAGAGAAGGATTGAATTACATCCTGCACAGGTTCAGCACTGCACACCAGGGTGGAATGGTGTTCTGCACAGGTTCAGTGGTGCAGAGAAGGGTTAAATGACATCCTGCACAGGTTCAGGATATCCTGCACAGGTCCAGCACTGCAGAGAAGGGTTAAATGATGTTCTGCACAGTTTCAGGGCATTCTGCACAGGTCCAACACTGCACAGAAGGGTTACATGATGTTCTGCACAGGTTCAGGATATCCTGCACAGGTCCAGCACTGCAGAGCAGGGGTGTTTCTGGTCAGATCTGCTCCGAGGGGCTGTGCCCAAGCGAGGGTGGGGACGGAAGCGTGTGCAGGGGCACGAGGCACTTGTGCAGCCTGGAATGCACAGGCAGACCCCGTCCCAGGCCTGGGGGAGGGAGCCACGGCAGAGGCAAAGGCAGAGGAGCTCATGGCCAGGCCAGGCAGCTGGGCAGGTGTGGCTCAAGCCAGCAGCCTCACTCCAGGCTCAGCAACACTCCCAGGGCACAGTGCCTCCTGCTGCAGGCACTGACTGACCCGAGGGCAGAGGGATCTCCAGCTCCTCTCCCACCTCACCAACCCCTTCTCCTGCCCCTGGCTCACAGCTTGTCCCCAGGGACTCAGCCAGCAGCAAGGAGCTCCTGGTGGGGCTGGGCTGTGGTGTCCCACCTGCAGCCCAGGGCAGAGCCCAGTGCTCCTGGCTGCCTGCAGCAGCCCAGCTGGGGCTGGGCAGAGCCCAGTGCTCCTGGCTGCCTGCAGCAGCCCAGCTGGGGCTGGGCAGAGCCCAGTGCCCAGGCCAGCACGGGCTGCTGGGAGCACTGGCACTCCCAGGCTCTGTGGGCAAGCACAGAGGGATTGCTGCCAGGGCAGTGCCACGAGCCCTGGAAACCAACACTAACACATCCCATTTTTCATGGCTGTCATGTTGTCCATCCTGTGGATCCTGTCTCATCCCGAGAAGGAGAAAGGAACTCCCTCTGGGGCCCAAAGCAGCTCATCCCCAGCCCAAGGGAGCCTCGGGCACTGCAACGCTGCTGGGCAGGCGGGCACTGACCAGGGCAGCCTCCTCCTGTCTTTGTGCAACTTCTCTGACAACCTCCTTCCCTCTGGGCCTTTGTCCCAGACACTGTCCCAGCAATTCCCAGAGCTCCCAGCCTGTCCCCTCCAGCAGAGCAGGGTGGTGGGACAGGGCTGGCCCAGCTGGAGGCTGGGACTGTGGTGTCCAGAGAAGAGGTGACCACAGGGGACACTGGGGCCTCCCTCTGACACAGCTCCAGCAGCTGAGCTGCAGGCCTTGCCTATCAATTCCTTTTATGATGCACATTAAATATATTCCACAACAGAGACACTTCTCCTCTCCTCTCTCCTCTCCTCGGACAAAGCCCTACAAGTGCTGCTTGCTGTGGCCTCATTTTGGATCATCATCATCATCATCATCATCGTCACCACGCACTCATCCTCATATAAAACAGAAATCTATTCCATCAAGCACTTAACATAAATATTAAAATAATGGAAGGGACAAAATATAAATCTACATACAACTTCATGACTATCATAGCACCTATTACCATGACAAAGCAAATTCTGGTTCAAGGGGAAGGGAAGGGGGATGAGGAGCAAGTTAGGAAGAGGAACTTCGACTGTCATTAAATATGTAAATCACTCTTTCAAAAAAAAAAATTTTTTTTTTTTTTTTTTTGGTTTTTTGTTTTGTTGTTTTGTTTTTGTTTTAAGGTTACCAACCTTATTAAAATTCATTCCACTAACCAGCTCGTTCTATGTCACTATGGATACCAAAGAACCCTTTAAAAAAAACTCGGGCGAGGCAGGGGTTTCTCAGGATAAAAACAAAACAAAACAAAACAACGGCGACTTTCTGTTGGTGCTGCCATGACAAGTCCTGCCACACGCCCCTCCCCTGCACCCACCAGTCCACAGAAGGGCAATTCTTTCACAAGTCCAGTTCTCAGTCTCCCAGGATGAGCTTGACAAAAGAGGCGACGTCTGTCTCTTTGGATTCGTGCAGGGTGAAGAAAGGATGTTGCTGGGAAAGGAAAGAGACGAAAACCAGCGAAGTTTATTATTCGCCACGCTCAGTAAAAAGCTTTTCAGACAATCCTCTAGACAGTGAAGAAGGTTTTGTCCTCAGCATCATAATACTGGGCTTTTTACAGCTGAGGCAAGTTGGGGAGCACGAGGGCTGCTCCATCAAGTTGTGATGCTCCCCTGGATCCCCCCTAAACCTGTCCTGGCTGGGAGGGCTGAGCTGGGCAGCTCTGGGGGCAAGGGGAAGGCTTAGAAAACCCTCTCCATGTGCCCCCCACAACACCCCCCAGGCCATGGTCACCCATCCCACATGCTCCAACTGGAGCAGGGAAATCCTTGCTGACTGCAGTGGTTTTCCCTCAGCTTTATCTGTGTATTTACCCTCTGGTGACTCCTGAGTCTCACTGCTTCCCTGAACTGCCCCTCCCTGCAGCAGGAGTGGCTCCTTCACCCCAAGCACCACACAGGAAAGCCATCCTGACTGGAAAAGCATCCCCACTTGTGTGTTTAACTGCTTCATCCTGACCAACATGGGCAGACAGCCTGCCAGAAAATCCTGAGGACATTTCAGCATTTCAGAATGGAAAAATACGGGTAAGGAGAAAAAACACAACCAAATCTCCCCGACAGCAACAAAAGCCCCTCTCCACCAGCACCAGCAATTCAGTTTGGTTGGTTCAGCAACACACTAAGCTGAGATCCCACCTGAAAATCCCCAAAACACTGCTTGACACTATTGTCCTGCCAGATAATCAGATTTATTTGTGTGGAAGGTGTCAGAGAGAACCAAAAGACAGCCAGGGCCCTGCAAGGGTCACAGTGATCTCTGCTCTGTACAAGGTTTGGGGTTTGATTTCCAACCCTCTCGTTTCAAGTCAGATTTTTAAAGACAATTTGGGGTTTCCAGGGTTTTTCCAATCTGCCCCTCACCTCAGTCCCTGAGCATTGGCTGTTTCAAGCATCTTTCACACCAGAGGCCAAGTGGAGGGAGAAGTAGAGCAAAGAAAAGAGATTTTTCAAGGTGGGCTTGAGTGGAAAGTCACCCAGGGAATAAGATGAGGCAGCTCTGAGTGGCTGGGAAGAGATCCAAAGACACACCAGTAAGGAAGAGGAAGAACAATTATGTGGGAAACAGGGCTGGAATGGGTTGAGGCAAAGGTCCAGGCAAAACTTAAGGTCTCCCTTGGGTCAGACAGTCACAGGAATTGAAGTGTCCTGGATAACTCTGAGAGGTGACCCCGATGTCTCGTTATTATCCCAGCCTGATGTCCCTGCTCCCACATCCCACTGAAGTGACACACAAAGCACAGCTGCCACAGCCTGGAAGCACCCAAAAATGTGCCAGGGGTGGCAGCAGTGGCCTCCAGCCCTGTGTCCCAGGGAACCCAGGCCCTCTGCAGGGCCTGAGCCTGGCACAGAGCCCCGTGCCAGGCGGGGTGTGCAGCCCACTGCTCCCACAGCAGTTTCACGCTCCACTTCACCTGGGGAAGTGGGTTTTTAAATGAAATTAAGCACCCCTATCAGCTTTCCTGATGCTCAAGATAGCACAGAGTCATATTTTCCATAAGAAACCTCAATCCCACAGGAAAGCAAGGGAGCAGTCGTGGTCTAAATGACAAGTCCAATCCAGCACCACAACTTAATGCCATGAGAGAGAGGAAAAAAACCCCAACAAAACAGCAACCCCCAACCACGGGACCTCACAACATCCCTGTCAGCCATAAAATACCACAGCACTGAGATACTCTGGAGGGGTTATCCAAGAACCTAATTCAATAGAAATGCACTCCCTTGCCAGTGGGTATTAATGCTGCAGCAGATGGAGCTGCTTTGCTGAACCTTTTTTGATAAAAGGCCATTTGGCAAAGTTCAGAAATTTGCTTAAAATATATAAATGTATTTATTCAATAATATACCCAAAAAAGTTTGAAAAAAAAGCCATCAATCTGAAGCCTCCCTTTGTTTGAAACCAGTCTGGGGGTAAGCTGTGTGTCAATCAGATCTTTAATTAGATCTGTTCAGCAGTGTTTCATTGCATTACAGCACCTTGCACCAAATGCCACGGGAATAATTCACTGCTCCCAACTCAGGGTCGTGGGCTTCCAGCATGACCTGCAGGTAAAAATCACCTTAAACCCTGCCACCTTCTCACCTCTGAGCAGAATGTGTGAGGTGGTGATGGATCTGACCCTCTGGTGGCAAAATGCACATCCCAAAACTTGGGGGTAGGGAATACCAGTGCCTGAGGAAATCCTGCAGCAGTTTCCACCCTTAACTCAGGTGATCTTGCCACTGAGACTGGACAGGGGTGGGAATGCAGGGACAAGCAAGCATTTGGGTCAGGATCATCAGAAAGAACAAATTTAGGCACCTTCCTGCCTTTAGAAAACTGTGAATTGTGTGAGAGTAAGAAAGGATTAAATGCCTGCAGGAGTGAAACACCAAGTTCCTGAGCTCTCCTGCTTTTTTCCCAGCTCTTGGGAGCACCAGGATCAATAGCAGAAAGTCAGGAGAGAGAGAGAGGCCACGAAGCTGTGGAGCCCAAGCAGAAGAATCTGTTCCTGCCAGCTGCAGCCCAGAGCTCTGGCTGGGCACACAGCACTGCCCTGCACATCCCCTGTCACCAGCTTTGTTAGCATTTTCCTCCTTAGCTACTCCTCAGTTATCCCTCCCAGTGAACAGTCTCTAGGCAGCAGATGATTTTCAATAACTGCAATTGTTAGTCACAGACTCATCTCTGTCCCCAGCACCCAGGAATTCCTCTGTCCAAAAAGCCTCCTCTCCAAGGCAGCAGGGGAGCAAAGCCCAGTCAGGCACTGGGCTCCTGCAGCTCTTGTGGAGCATCAGTGGCACACTGAGGTGGCTGAATTCATCACACAAACCCCACAGGAGGATTTTAGCCTCACTAACTGAGGCTTCACAGCCTCATTCTTGTCCATTACTTGCTTTAACATGTATTTTCTCCCTTGATCTGACTGGAAGAGCACCTGGCTGGGATTTCAGAGAGCATCTCTGACTTGCAGCCACCCTCCCAGGATTCTGAAGTGTCACAATTCTCCCATCTGCTATAAAAAAAGAGATGCAAAGCATCCCAAATCACCATCACTATTGGAATCTGCCTTCAGCACCTCACTGTGACCCATTTCAGCTCTGAATACACTGCTTGATGCAGCCACACTCACCATAAGCTCTGGGTATGTTGGCCGTTCTTTGGAATTCTTCTTCAAGCTTTAAATGGGAAAAAAAGAGAAAAAATTAGAATTTACATTTGGTCTGCAATTCAAGTAAGGCCATGAAATCATACCACGACAAAAGCAAGGTTTAAAGACTCTGTTGAATAAGTTCAGCTACTCATCCAAGCTGAGGAAACAATTTAGGCCTTGAGGAACCCAACAGTGCTGGGTACAGAAGCTCAAGGCCCACCAAGAGGTCTGGAGCCACCAAAAACACCACTTAAAACGCTGCCTGTTGCTGGGGGCCAGGTAGAGCTGGGAGTTTGGGTGCTCCCCAGGAGCCCAGTGACTCAGGGCAGGGATTCAGCCCCCAGGCTCTGCTGGGAGCAGTGACTGAGTGGCTGCAGAGCACGTGTACCACTGTTTGTTTATCACCGTGCCCTTATCAGCGGGGACGGTTCCGTGGGACATCCTTTTTTTCTCCTCTCCTACAACAGATGGCCCTGGAGAGTTGTAGCTGGAAGTTATTTTGGTTTCCCTCCAGCAGAAAATAGCTTTTAAAAGACAGGACGTAATCTCTACTCACTTCCTGGCAGTGTATTTAGGGGAAAGACACTTGGAGCAACTTGAAAAGATCTTCACACACGTACACGGCGGTGGCGGGGAAAAGGTGTCACACTGAGCAAAACAAAAGTGAGAACCTCTGCTGGGATTTGCTGGGGCCCAGAGGAAGCAGAGGACACACACTGAATAGATATTTCCTGCTTGCTGTGTGTAGAGGGCTCGTGTTCAGTGTCATGTTGTGAATGGACAGAGGAACCCGGGGCCGGTCCCTGCCAATCTCGCCGGCCCGAAGGTACGGGATGTGTCACATCCTCCCAGCTCAGGAGCAGCCCCAGCCAAGATGACAAGGTGAATTTGAAGGTTAGCTGTGTCCAGACCTGGTGTAATTCTCTTAATTTAGGCCCTCTACAAAACAAATTCATTCCCAGGTTACTAATACCGGGAAATCTGGTGATAAGTTACCAAGATCAATGTAAATTTTCAGGAACTAAGAGTTATATTGGGATCTGATCCTGACTCAGCCACCCCAGGAACCTACAGGTGATCAGACCTCACTGCCCCAGGCAGCAGATGGATAAACACAGACCTAAGCCAGGCTTGATACAGAGTGGCTGTGACCTGGTTCGGTGTCAGAAGGAATTCCCAGACCCCAGACAACACAAAACTGGTGCAAAGTTCACCATTCCCAGTCCAGGCCACTCCACTTGAGGGATGTGAGGGATCTTCGGTGACCCTGGAGGACAGGATTTGCAAAGACAGGAATCACCACGTGCTCCTTAAAGTAGCTGTGGCTGTAACTCCTAAAGCAGCCCCAGCCTGAGCTGCAAGACACAGGGCTTGGAAGAGCAAATCCCCCAGAGAGGAACAGCCTGGCACAAGCAGGCAGCTGGGGAACAGCAGAGCCAGCAGCACTGCTTGCAGGAACAGCAGCTGCTCCAAAACCTCAGCGTGGGCCTTGCAAGAACGGGGGGCATCCTGTGAGAGGGTTTTTCCAAGGCAGCTCCCACCTCTCCCAGAGCCAGGGCAGGGTGGGCATGGCAGGTATTCCCCAGTGTGGGTCAGGAGATGAGCAGCTGGACCAAGGGGACATGAAAACATGTCTGAACAGGACTCTGAAGAATCTAAACAGGGGTACTGAGAGTGCCCAGGCAGGAGCAGCTGATAATTCCCTTCCTGGGTCACGGCAGAGCCCCGGCCCCAGCGCTGGCAGCTTGGGAACAGTCTCACATTTCTCTCTTTGTCAATCCTTTCTTGGCCACCACGCAGACCCAGCAGCCACCTGCCAACTTGGCAGGCTGGAGAGTGGCACTGCAGTGCCTGGAAAATCAAATCCTGCTGGCAGGAGGTTTGCAGGGAAGCTGGAGGGACTCAGAGCCACGGCGAGGGCAGGCTGTGCTGGGGCTGCCTGAGCTCTCTGTGCAGCCTGCAGACAGCTCCAGCCCTTTTCCTACAGCACAGCCAAATAAATGCTCCTGCTGCCTCCAGCTCCCAGGCCTGGGGAGAGCAGCATGGCAGCCCCAGGGCCCCAGGAGAGGGACAGACACCAGAGGCAAAATGTGCCCTCAGAGCTGTGTCCCCCAGGAGAAGACGCAGCCACCCCATACCCTGCTGCCCTCCCAGACTCAGGGACATGAGCTGCCTGCTCACAGCACCCCTGTGCTGCTGGTGTGGGGGACAACAGCAGTGAGGAGACTCCTGATTCCTGTGTGTCCCCTCAAAGCAGCCCAGCCTGTTCCTCAGAGAGACCCCCAGAGCTGCCAGCAGCATTGCTGTGCCTGCACGGTGCCAGGCACCTGCACAGTGCTCAGCGAGGCCACACAGGGCCAGCCCTTCCCCAGGGAATGTTCTGCCCAAAACTGGGGTTTGAGAGCTGCCTGTGGAGACAGGCACCAGCAGGGTGAAGGCAAACAGAGCCAGGGAGAGTGAGGAGAAGAGGGAATTTTACCATTGCGAGGTAAAATCGACGAACTCTGCTGAGAACTTCTCTGCTGGGAGCTGCGGCGACGGCTCCTCCACCACCTGCTTGAGCTGCTGGAAGGGCGTCCCCCAGGACTCGTAGGGGAAGCGCAGGATGGCCAGCTCGATCTGGGGACACAGAGCCCAGCTCAGCACTGGGGTGGCCACCCCACAGAGTTGGGATCCCCACGTGCCCACCCAGGGGTGTGTTTTTGTAGGCTGTGCACAAATGGGGGTGTTCAGCCTGGAGATGGGAACATTCCAAGGAGACCTTAGAGCCCCTGGCAGTGCCTAAAGGGGGCTTCCAGAAAGGAGGGAGAGTGACTTTTTACATGGGCAAACAGTGATTGAACAAGGGGGACTGGTTTTGAAGTAAAAGAGGAGAGACACAGATTAAACATTAGGGGGAAATTGCTCCCTGTGAGGGTGGTGAGGCACAGGGTGCCCAGAGAAGCTGTGGCTCCCCCTGGATCCCTGGCAGTGTCCAAGGCCAGGCTGGATGGGGCTTGGAGCATCCTGGGATAGTGGAAGGTGTCCCTGTCCATGGCAGGGGTTGGAATGAGATGAGCTTTTAAGTCCTTTCCAACCCAAACCATTCTGGAATTCTACAATTTCCTCACCCCATATGGCCACAACACATTGCCTATCCTCCCCCAGCAACCAGGAGAGGCTGGAGGAGACCCAGCCAGCTCCACATTCAATCCCCTGCCACCCCCATGTCAGACACGTCCTGGGAAAGGCTGGGAGTTAAAACCAGCCCCACACTGCACAGGTAACTGAGACTTTGGGAGCAGATGGATTCCCCTGAACACCCTGTGGGAGACACCCCCATCCCAGCTCTCCCGAGGGGCCCTCTGTGAATTGCTGAGTGCTGGGAGGATTTTTTTGTGCTGGGAATCCAACCTGCTCCACATCCTGTGCCTTATCCCATGCTGCCATCTCCCGGCAGCTGCAGCCTCCACATCCCACAGCAGCGAGCAGCTGACAAAGCAGCTCCCTCCTCCTTCCCTCCAACCCCGGGCCACATTCCCTGTCCCCTCCCGGGTTATTCCCGTTCCCACCCCGTGCCACCAGCATCACTACAGGCTGGAAAATGAATCCCTGAGGCACACGGAGCCCCCCTGGCTGCCCCAGGTGACCCTACCATGGTGATGCCCAGGCTCCAGATGTCAGATTTGACACTGTATCCCTTCTGGTTCAGCTCCGGGTTAATTCTCTCAGGCTGCAAACAGAGACAAAGCTGGGTGAAGAGCAAGGACAGCCCAGGGCCCTGCCCACTCCCAGGGTGGGTGTCTCAGGGTGGCACCCACACCACCACCTCGTTCTCCTGGTTGTGCTGGGCCCAGCTGGCTCCCCATTCTCACCAGGAAGGGCAGGCACTGAGATGGGTCACCAGCAGCAGGGGCTGGGGTGGCAGAGCTGAGCTGGCACAGCTGGCACGAAGGGGCTGACAAGCCTCAGTTCTCCAGGGCTGCTTCCACCCTGTTCAAGTGCTCCACAAAGGTGACTCCTGAACAGCAGCTCCCAGGAGGAGCCTGAGGGACCCAGTCCCTGGGGACTGATTGTCCTCCCCATGAGAAGTACTACAGTCCCCATGGGGCAAATGGCAAACAGGCAAGAGGGAGCAATTCCAGAGCCTTCCCCAAGGTCACAGGGAGGCGAGAAGGCAGCAGGAAGCCATGCCCAGGAGGTGTGATCTGAGCCATGAGATCTGCCTCGCCTCCCAAGGGGATTGTGTCCCATAACTCCAGGGCTGCCTCTTCCCAAACGAATCCCCAGGAGAGATGCCGCAGGCTGATCCTTCCCCCCGGGCTCATGTTCCTTTGGCTGCTGCCCAGGCAGCTTCTCAACTTACAGCCATGTAGGGTTTGCATCCTGCATCCATGGTTTTAGCAACCGAGTCAACGAGGTAACCGCTAATCCCAAAATCGCACATTTTCACCTGCCCCTGCGTATTGATCAACACGTTAGAGGGCTTTACATCTGCAAGAAGGAACACAGAGCACAGTCACTGTCACGTGGGGGTGGCTGGGCCAAGCCACAGACAGCCACAGAGGGTCCCATCAGCAGAGCCAAAGTCCCGCTGGCTGCGGCTGTGGCACGTTCAGGTGACAGCCTCGTGGGCCTGTCGTGTGTCCTGCCAGTGTCCCTTCACCCACACACTCCCCTGGCTGATTTAGGGGAGCAGAAGGTAACTCTGGACATCACCACCACATCCCACTGCTGAGGGGATGGTCAAGGACACGGGGCGCTCACAGGGAGCCCATTCCATGGGGTGTCTGCTAAGGGCTGGAGCTCTGCAAGGCCCCGTGGGTCTGGAATCGTGCCAGCCCAAGGAGAAACCCGTGGGGGCAGGATGTGGGGTAGGCAGGAAAGGGTGAAGAGGAGCAATAAACTGAGACAAGGATCAAAGGTTCAGAAATGGCCTCTGATTTTAAGGACACAAAGCCCGAGGGCAGCGTGGGCAGCAGCAGGAGAGTGGCAGATCCACACCCCATGGAAATCAGGCCAGGGTCTCATCTATCTGTTATTTCCAGATTTATCTGCTCCCCATCGTGGCTTTACAACCCCTGGTGTGTTCACCGGGCTCGTGAGGGCAGCTACAGCCCCCAGCAGAAAGGGAAACTGAGGCACCCAGGGATGCCAGGAAGGGATACCCAGGAGGGCATGGAGGTGCCTCCCTGCACAGCAGGCACTTGCCCTGTGAGGTCAATCCCAAATGGAATCTCAGCACGGGTGACCCTGCTTTCTCTGGGGTGCCCCACAGGGAGCAATCCTCTCCCTGCAGCCACCCAGATATAACAGGTCACTTCCTCAAGATCCTCTGTCTCCACATAATAAAGAATTAAATAGAAGAGCTGAAACACCCTTTGAAGGAGGTCAGAAGCTGTGTTTGAGTTCTGCTTATTAGAACTGTGGGTTTACAGCTCGTTAACATCTGCTCTCTAATCAGCATTCTGCAATCAAAAGCCTCAGGTATCTAAAATCCTCCCCCATCTGTTACTAGGCTGAAATAAAACAATTTTCAGTGGAAATCAAACAACTACACAGAAACCCAGCAGCCAAGCAGGGCTTTCCACCTCCTGTGAGGGATACAGAAGGCAGAAACTCAATCCCCAGCTAGGGCAGGATGTAGCCAGTGCCACTGCCTGCTCCAGCTGAACTCTGCTGCTTCCCAGGCACTCACACACTCCAAGGAGGGCTCTTTGTTCCTCATGGCAAATTGAAAATGACTCTTCAAAAATAAAGGTGTCAGGCAGCAACTGCAATTTGTTTCTGAGTGTGTTCATGGCAACTTTGAGATGCTCCAGAGGGGAAAACATCAGAAGAGTTTAAGGAGGGGAATTTATGATTTCATTGGAGGCTGGTTTAGGTGTCAGACTGCTGGTTTAGGTGTCAGGGGAGCTCATGGAAGAGGTGAGGATGGCTGGATCAAGGATGAGGCTGGCAGGGAGATCCCTCTCACTGCACATCAGCACAGAGCCAGGAAACTGGGGGACAAACCTTGGCAAAGCTCTCTGAGGTAGAGGGGAAAGCCTGGCTGAATTTCACCCAGGTGATGAAGCAGACCATGGATTTAGGGAAAAGCAACCCAGGGGAAAGAGCCCTTCCTCTGCCAGCCCTTCTTCCTCCTCCATCTCAGGGAAACACAGGGGCCAGCAGGCAGATTTCAAGGAGCTAACAGCACCATCTCCTCTGCCTGGATTTTGCTGCAAAGTCATGAGATGCTGGGCAGTATTTCTGCTGTCACAGGCTCACTTTATCTCGGGTATTTTGGGAGCCCTTGGCAGGCTGAGAGCAGGGCAGGGTGTGCCTGGCACTCACCTCGGTGGATCACGGAGAGCTTACTGTGGAGATGTTCTAGTGCTTTTACAATCTGAAATGACAAATCCAGTGTCAATCACAGCTGGCAGCACCACGAGCAGGAGGAAATCATATCTGCCTTCACCCTCAGACCTGCCTGGAGGGCAGGAAAACCACAGGTCCTGCACCCTCCCAGCAGCCTGAGGTGTTGGTGGGTACCCAGGGATCTCCTGGGGGCTCCAGTGTCACCTGTTTTTGAAAGCCTTCTGAAAAGCTGATATTCTCGAGTCAGATTTTCTCACACATTGCACTAAAAACACCAGCTTTGTTCCCATTCCTTCTTGGAGAAGGGAATCTGATGGACTGGACACTTGTCCAGTCTGGTTGAGAGGTGGGATTTCATCTTCCAATCCTCTCTCACTTTGCAAACCCTATAAAATTGTGTATCCATTTTGAACAAGTCTCTTTTTTTGGGAGGCCTCGGCTGTTCTCTTAATCGTGGTGAAACCGTGTCCTTGTTTTGTGCCTGGGTGCTGCAGGTACCCCACTCCAGGACCCTGATGAGAAGGGCAAGGAGCTGCAGGAGCCCCCCCACACTGGGCCATCTCTCCATCATGTGTATGGATGGGCACATCTGGGGTAACTGAAGGCTTAGAAATAACATCACTTCAGACCAGACACGGGAGGCCAGCTGGGAATGTCCACATGGACTGGCACATGGACCATGCTCTTCCTGCTGCAAATACAGCAGGGAGCCTGGCTCAGGTAGGACTTGGCTGAGAAGGGAAACCCCTTTCCCTCCCCTCCTCACCCTGCTGCTACTCACAGAGACTGCGATTTTCCCCAGGATGTCCTCGGGAATCGTCAGGCCTTTGTCAATGACGAGTTTGTAGAATTTGTCCAGTGAGGTATCCATCAGCTCCATGCAAATCCACACATCTCCCTGGAGAGCACAGCAAGCAGATATTGGAACAAAGCATCCTTCTCTCTCTCTTTCTCTCTTTCTTTCTTTCTTTCTTTCTCTCTTTCTTTCTTTCTTTCTTTCTTTCTTTCTTTCTTTCTTTCTTTCTTTCTTTCTTTTTCTTTCTTTCTTTCTTTTTCTTTCTTTCTTTTTCTTTCTTTCTTTCTTTCTTTCTTTCTTCCTTCCTTCCTTCCTTTCTTCCTTCCTTCCTTTCTTCCTTTCTTCCTTTCTTTCTTTTTCTTCTTTTTTCTCCCTTCCCTTCCCTTCCCTTCCCTNNGATTTCTAAAACTCCTTCAGCAAAGCTGTCCTGGGCTTTCCTTTCCCTGCTCTGGAATTCTGTGCTGTTCACATTCCCTACCATTTAGGGTGTACTCTTCCCAAAGCAGAGCCCTGGTGATTTAGGAGCTCAGAAAGTTATCAGGAACTGAGGCTCCCAATGCCCAGCCAGGAAAAGTTCAGCTCTGCAGAGCTGTGCTTAAAGCTCTTCAATAAATCCTGCTTTGCAGAGCTTTCCACACTTTTCCCCCACATGGAGGAAATCAAGCCAGGGCAAGTTTAACACTGTGGGACCAGCCTGGGAGCTGGTGGCTGTCCCCACACTCACAGCCACAGCAGGTGACACATCCTTAAGCCAGGACTGAGCAAATCTCCGTGTCCAGGTAGAGATTAAACCCCTGGCCCTTGGAGGAAGTGCAGGAGTGGGAATTCAGTCCCAAGAAAGCCTCACCTCTCGGAAAAGCGCCCCATAAAAGGTGACGGTGAAGGGACAATCCACCGTCCTCATGGAGATGTCCAGGTCCATCAGCAGCCTCTTCTGCTCCTGGCTGTTCACCGTGGCTCGGATCCTCTGCAAGACACAGCCTGTCAGGGCTGGCTGCCCCAGGGCCTTGGCACCACACCTGGGCCCCTCCAGCACCCCTCGTGCCACCCCTGTGTCACCACCTTTGTCACAGGCACCTCCCCAGCCCAGCACCCACGGCAGGAGCGCCCAGGGCTCCTCCCACCGCTGCTGGTTTTGTTCTTTTCCCTGCAAACATCACTCTTTTTGCAAGAGTCAAAAGAGTCCCAAGAGTGCCAAGTCCCAGTGGTTTGGGAGAGGAGAAAGGAGCAGGAAATCAGATCCCAGGCTGGTGGAAAGCTGGGACTTTTGGACCTGTTACATCAGCAGGTTTTGGGCACAAGAGAGGGCTCCAGCCCTGCACCAGAGCCCATGGGCTGCCCGTGGCTTTGGAAAATGGGCATTTCCAGTCTCCCAGGAAGAGCTGTCCTTGATGTGAAATACCTGGAGAGCCTTGGCTGCCAAACACCACAGCAGGGCAGACACAGGCCACACACATCTCCAGGCTCCTTGGCCAAAGCCACTCGAGGTCAGTTATGGGACAGAATTCAACTGCTGAGCATCACAGAGAGCCTGAAGGCTCCTGTCATGCCCAGCTGAGATCTTCCATTCCCCTCAGAGAGCTCCTGGGCAGTTTGGTGAACACCAAACAAACAAAAAGACCAAATGCAGAGCACAGAGGCTCTGGGTCATGGTCCAGGCAGCACCCACAGCAAAGCCTACCCACAACTGAGGAGCAAAGAGTTTGCTCAGAGCTTCTAGATCTTTTTCTCTTAGTCTGAAAGGAAGCTAAAATTCAGCCAAGCAAAAACTGGTCCTTCCCAAACTACAGTTTTTCCCATGACCATTTCCCTAATCTCCAGATTTATGAGTCTAAGCTGTTGTTATGAAAACTTTTCATGATAGTATCTATGAGCCTGCCATGAGTCAAGATCCCACTGCGGCAGGCAAAATGTGAAAATCCCACCAAAAACTTCCTGTTCCAAGGAGACTGACAAAGTCCCAGATGAAGAAGATTCTCTTGTGCAATTAGATTTATTCTTCTTTATAATTATAAAGCTCATCTGAGGGGCTACAACAGAAGAAAATATGGAAATTTATATGTATGTGTGCATTTTAAAAATGATGGTTATGCTGAATCCCAGGAAAACAGGAATATTTTGGATAAAGGTGAACAATGTGATGATGGTATATGGAATCCTAGGCAAACAGGAATATTGTGGATAAAGGTGAATAATCTGAATGATGGTATATGGAATCCCAGGCAAACAGGAATACTGTGGATAAAGGTGAATAATCTGACTGATGCACTACAATGCTGGAGCACCACACTTTTAAAACACCCCCCTTTTTCTTAGTTAAATAACCCAAATCAGCCCCTGTGTGGAAAGAGGATTTCACGAGGAAAGCAGCAAATCTCAGGAAAGGAACAAGGGGGGGATTCCAAGTGTGCCCAGCACCCCAAGAAGGACAGAAGGCCCCGAGGCTCACTCTACCTTCACTGCCATGATCTGCCCGCTGGGCATGTGCCGCATCTTCTCCACCACCCCGTACGCACCTCGTCCCAGCTCGGAGATGGGCTCCAGGTCATCGGCCTTCACCTCAAAGTTCTGGGGGACAAAAGCCAGCAGTGGCCCCTGGGTGTTTGTTCTGTGCTGTGTCCCCAAAGTGCAGCCCTGAGTGGCGTGTCCTCCACCTGTGCATCCCCTCCCCAGCTGAGATAAACTCACAGCCCTGGGAGGCTGCAGAGAGGACCGGCCACCAGCACAGCGATCACACAGCTCTGAGGGGATGTGCCTCGTGGGCCTGGGGCACAAGGTCACAGTCACAGCATGGGGAAGGCTGGAAGGGACCATGGTGGGGCTATCTGGTCCATCCTCCCTGCTCAGGCTGTGTGGAGGAGTGTCCTGAGCAGGGCAGGCACAGCAGGACCATTCCCTCCATGGGATGCTCTGCCTGACAGCCACCCACACCCCAGTGCCATGGAATCATGGATCACTGGATCACAGAGAACTCTGAGTTGGAATCATAGAATGGTTTGTATGGGAGGGACCTCAACGCCCATCCAGTGCCACCCCTGCCATGCCAGGGACACCTTCCACTGTCCCAGGCTGCTCCAAGCCCTGTCCAGCCTGGCCTTGGGCACTGCCAGGGATCCAGGGGCAGCCACAGCTTCTCTGGGCACCCTGTGCCAGGGCCCGCCCACCCTCACAGGGAAGGATTTCCTCCTAATATCAATCTAACCCTACTCTCTTCTATTTTGAATCTACTTCCCCTTGTCCTGTCACTCCATGCTCTTGTCTGTCCCTCCCAGCCACCTTCAGCTTGGCAGCACTTTCAGCCTCTCCATCCTCTGAGGGCTGGGATGGAAAACACCACAGCAGCTTCTCCCCTAGGAATCACCTTCAACATCACTTCATTTTATTTTCCTTCCTTACTCCTCTTCCCCCAAACAATCATGGGAACATCTCCAGGTATTTTAAAGCTTATTTCTCCAGACCTGCAGATGGGCCAAATACCAGCTGGGTGTGCCCCATTTTCAAACCAGGGAGGATTTATTCTGTTCATCATCATTTTCTCCTGCCTCTAAACAAAGGGACGACTTTGTCTGGACCCTGCATCCCTGCTCTTCTCCTTTTCTGCCACAATATCTTGTAGCTACTCGATATTATTATTATTATTATTATTATTATTATTATTATTATTATTATTATTATTATTATTATTAATAATAATAATTTTATTTTGATGTCTCAAATCTGCCTCTGCCACTAAACCCAGCCCTTCTGTTTGCTGCAAACACAACCCCATCACCCTGCAGTGGGTGAGGATGAGCTGACTCCCAGGGAAAAATCCCACACGGCTTTTTGCCGATGCAGCAGAAAAACCCTGCAGCCTGCAAAGAGCCACCTGGGGATGCCCCAGAGAGCAGGGAGACACTCTGGGAATGTGCACAAGGAGCTCTGACTAGTATTTTGGAGCCACAGCAGAGATTCAGGCACCTCTGACTGCCTGACACAGCTCCTGCTGTTCACCAGGAGCCTCTCCAAAAACGCGCTTGGAGCGTTCTCCTCAAACAGAGAGGAGCAGCAGAGTTTAAAGACAGAGGAGGGAAAAGTGGATTCCCCTCGGGATCGGGGGGGGGTGTGGCAATGCTGGTGCCCATCCTACAGGAACCTGGCTGGATAAACAGGTCACAGATCCATGGGAAATGCAAGCCAAGGCGTGCCAGGCCCTGTGAGGCAGCCACAGATCTGTGCCTGGAAAACAACGGAGCTCTGGGGGCTGTGAGTGTGGTCCCTCTGCACTGCCCAGCCTGGCCCCACTGCTCCTGCACAGAGCCTCTCTGGAGCACTGCAGCCTTTCCTCATCCCTGGCACTGCAGGGGAGAGGGGATTTTCTTGGAGCAGGACTTGCTCCAGCAGCAGGAAGGCATTTTCTCTGCCTCTGTGCTGCACCATTTTGCATCTCGCACTCTTTCCACCTCCCAGCCCCTGCTTCAAGCCAGGGGAAATACAGAATCTAAAATGAAAGGAAAGCCTCCAAAATCAGGCATTTTAAACCACTATTGGAATAGCATTTCACTGCACAAATTACCTCACTGACACTGAGGCCTGTCTTTTGCACCTCATAAATTTATTGTCCAGCTTTAAAGTGCTTTTTTGAATTCTGCCCTGCCTCCTTCTCCTATCAAAATAACTGTCCTGGGGTCTTTTTTTTCTCTGCTATTTTTTTAGACCAGGTTTCCATGCTGTCAGAAGGATTTGCTTCCAGAGCAGGAGTATCTACTCTGAGTTCAGCTCCTGAGGAGATGACCCTCAATATCAGCAAAGGGAAATACTTTGGGTGAAGGCTTTAAATCAGCAAAGGAAAGGCAGAGGAGAGTAAAACAACTCTGCTAGCAACCCCCTTGCTTTATAAGGGTTATTTCCAGGGGATTAGCTGCACCTTAGTGCAGCAAGGAATTTCCATGGTGGAAAATATGAAGGGAGCCCACGTGTCATGGGAGGCAAAGGGTGAGTGCTGGGGGCACTTTGAGCAGGGCAGTGCCAGCCAGCAGCTCCAGCTGCCACCCACACAGCCCTGGCTGCAGGAGCACAAACACCAGCTGCCACTTCCATATTTATGGCTGGACATGGCTCACAAGCCCCCACAGCTCCCAGGCTGGATCTTCTCAGCTTTTATTCACCCAGCAATTGCCTTCTCTTTCAAGTAAAATGGGCTGCATTGTTTATAATAGCTGGTATTTCATTAGCTGGGCTTTTTTTTTTTTTGGGGGGGGGGTGGGTTTTGAAGTGAAGCAATCCCATGAGCAGCACCCACCCAGGGTGTCTCAGTCTTACCTCCTCCCCTATAGAGATGCAGGCTTTGGAGTCCAGATCTCTGGGTGGTCTGCACAAAGGAAAAGGGAAAAGATGTGAAATATTCCATACAAAGGTGAATTTTCCCTCAGTGAGTAAATCCAAACCCCAAGCCATCCCCTCACACCTCCAGGCCAGCAGCCCTCACAGCCTCCTGGCTTTGCAGGATCAACAGATCCACAAAATCACCCCAAAAAGGGCTCAGGAAAAATGCTGCTGGAATTGGAATTTCTCACAGCCAGTCTGCCCCTGCAGGAACCCAGAAGGATTCACTGTGCAATCAAGGCAGGTGGCAAACACCAAACCTCTGCCAGCCTGTAGGAAAAATGGATTAAATGGGCATGAACATCTAAACCTGCTATAAATCATCACCTCAGGCACACAGCACAGGTTAACAGGCTAAAAACCCTCAATCCTCACAGAAGCAAACAAAGCCAAGCAGGCTGGAGTTGCAGAAAGTGCCCTAAAAGCAGAGGGATCCCTCCTGCAAGGCTGAGTGGGCAGGGAAAGGAATGAGTTTTTATGCCTTGACCAAATGCATGCTACTCCAACTGGTGGCCAAAGTGCCACACCAGTCAAAACTGGGGGCCCATGGTGGTTTTTATCTTTCCCTGCATCATTAAGCAGCACATGAGGCACAGATGGGCAGAGGGTGATGAGCTGAGACCCCCTGAGAGATTTGAAGGCTGTGAAATGATCAGAGAATCCCAGGATGGTTTGGGTTGGGAGGGACCTTAAAGGTTAATTAATTCAAATGGGCAGGGACACCTTCCACTATGCCAGGGTGCTCCAAGCTCCATCCAGCCTGGCCTTGGACACTTCCAGGCAGCAGCCAAGGCTGGAAGGCAGCTGGGCTTGGTGGTTTGCTCTTCACTCTGCCTCAGTGTTTGCAGACTTACGTGGAGCTTGTCTGTGGTTGCTCAAATGCTTCTTTAGGAATTTTCAGCCCAGGGTTTCTCTTCTTGCCTGAGAAACAAGTAACAGGCAGTTAAAAGAAAGGAGCTTTTTTTGTTGTTGTTATGATTTGTTTGGGGTTAATTTGCAAAAACACAGCTTGTCTGTATTTGTTGACCTTATTTAACAGAAATGCCCAGCCAGGCTGGTGGGGCAGACTCAGGGCACAGAGTTCAAACATAAAGTGCCTTTGTTCAGCAAGGTTTCATTTAAACCTGTGAGCTCTGGCTGCCAACTTGGTGCAGAAAACAGGCAAAGGCTCTGGCAAAGGCAGGCCACGAGAACATGCAAAGGGAAAGGTATTTCTCCTCCTACCCACGCAGGATCCCCTCAAACACTTCTTAGATTTAAACCCTATCCAGATACACAACTTCAAACCCTGACAGGACGAAACATCTTTTTAAAACTGCCTCTGAAAATCCAGATTCTGTTTAACTGCATGTTTCATCTCCTGGTCATTAAAGTTATGCAAACCCACCAAAAATAAAGCAGAATTCAAGTCTGCAGGCTTCAAAGCCATTTGTTTCTATTCACACTGACCAGCCAAGCTTTTCTGAGCTGGATGCAGCTCAAGCTCTGAGGCAGCTCAGCTGCAGCTCTCCTGGAAAGGGGGTCCAAACCAGCAGCCACGAGAGCCAGGCAGAGCACAGAAACACAAGAACCTTTTTATGGCTGCACAGATCCAGCTCCATTTCAGCACCAGGGCTCGAATTCCTGGAGGAAATAACCTGGAAACATCAGCCATGTCACCAAACCCCAAGGTAAACATCTGCCTGCTTGGCTGGGTAACAAAATCCCTGGTCAACCCCCCCCCCCCCCCCAAAAAAGGAACAAGCATCTAATTTAGGCATTCAGCATTTTTAACCTAACAATTTATATCAATTACTCTTTCTTTTAAGCATGAGTTTTACTCTCTGTTCCCAACCCCCTCTCTCAAACTTCACCTATACATGTCTGAATTTGTTTTTCCTTTTGACACATCAATAGATTCCTGTGCATCCCAGTGCCAGAGGGGTGCTGGATCAAAGGGCAGGCACCCAGAATGGAAAATGACCTTTATGAATTGATTCATCAATTTAGATTAGCATGTTTTTTTTAAGGTTTTGGGTTGTTTTGTTGTTGTTGTTGTTGGGGTTTTTTGGTTTTGTTTATATTTGGGGGTTTTTTTGGTTGTGTTTATTTTTTGTTTTGGTTTTTTGGGGGGGTTTGTTTGTTGTTTTTTGGGGTTTGGGGTTTTTTTTGTTTGGTTGGCTGGGTTTGGGTTTTGGGGGTTTTTTTAAGTTTTTGGTGGTTTTTCAGTGGGGTTTTTTTGTATTTTTTTTCCCTCATCTGCTCCAAAAGATGGGATCGTGCTCACTCCCTTTAGCAAAGAGCCATTCCAGGATGGGGCAGGCTGCAAGAACCCAGCTGACACCTCGTGGGAACAGCATTTATTGGAAACCCCTGTGCACACTCACTGCTGGGATCAGAAATCAACAGAGCTGTAAATGTAGATAGAGGGGGAAAAAAAGGGAAAAAAAGCCAATTCTCTGCTCCTAGGAGCTCCCAATCTAACACAGGAAAAGCAAAATAAAAGCAGAAAGGTCATGGAGAGCACAAAGAACAGCTCTGAGCTTTCCCAAAAAGTAAAAGCTGATCTGTAAGGAAGCAAAAACAATTTTAAAAACCAGTGGAGGGACTCCTACAGTGAGCAGAGCTGCTCTTTGACCCTTTTCCTTGCAGTTTTCCAGTTGTATCCAGAAGGCAGAAGTGAGGAGCCAGCCCTGCAGTGCTGGATGCTCCAGATTCCCTTTCCTGCCCAAGCTGTGCCCAGTGCACCTCAGATCCATGGGGATGTGACATGGGGAGGGGTGTTCTGGATGTTGGCACGTTATCAAAAAAAAAAGGAATCTCAAAAATACAGCTCTGGCAGTGCAGGCAAACAAAATCCCTGCTCCTCCGGCATTTTCCAAGCTGCCATCCCAGAGACCTCCCTGCCTCCTGTCTGCATCCTCAAGGAAACAAGACATGCACAGGAAAAGCACCTTGAACCTGATTTTGCACGTGGAAATCAAGACACAAAAATCCACCAGATTGCCCATGGAGGAGCTGCTTCTTTTAGGGCTGAACTGTCCCTATTTACACCCAGCAGCTGCCTCCTGACAAACCCCAGCCCTTCACTCTGCTGCACTCACACTGGCACAACCAAAATCCAATGAGAAAAAGGCACAAATTTGCTCTGTTATTCCCTTTTTTCCCATTTTATCCTTCATGGCTTTGCTTGCACCACCTCATGTGCTGTCCCTGAGATTCAGGAACCTGCTCTCAGGAGGGTGAAAATGAACCTACTGGAAATTAAGCTGATTTGAACTGGACCCAGAACAGGTTGTGCAGCATTGAATCTCATTGTGGTTAACAAGTGGTGTCAGCAGAACCAGGGAGCAAAATGCCAAACCCAAATAAACATTAAAAGCCTTTCCGCCTCCTGGTGAAATCCAATCTGCACCTTGGGGAGTTTATTTTCCTTGTCTCTTCTTCACAGAACACAATATTTTGAAACTTTGCCATTTTTCTGAAGCACAATCTGTCCGTGCATTCGAGCTGCCAAGGCACAGGCACAGTTTAACATTCTGGGGGGTTTTCTTTTCAAGAAAGGAGAAAGCAACAACAGCAGCTTGAGTAAGACATGGATTTCATGATGGCACTGGGAGAAGGGAGGGAAATAGGAATTGCCACGGCCAGGACCTGCACCTGCAGCACCCACAGGTGCTGAGGGGGGATGTGCTGACTCCATGGTTCTTTAATGAACCCTGGGCTGAAATCAGGCGATTTCATGGCTTTTTAACCGCATCAGGCCAAATTTCTGAGCTCCTTTTGTTCCAATGTGCAGAGCACTCCTCTCTCCAAGCCTCTGGGGCCAATACCTGCAAGTGGTTTCCAGGAAGCATCAGCAATCCTGAGCCTGGCACTGCTTTGAAACCAGAAATAAGAAGCAGAGCCAGCCCAGCAGGCTGCAGTGGGATGCAGGAACCAGGGTCCCCCTTCACCCCAATCCCCAGCTCCTAAATTCAACAGTCCCTGCTTGACTTTCTCCCCAAACACAAACATACTTTAAAAGGCTTTTTTTTTTTTTTTTTTTAAAGGAACAGAATAATTGGAAGACTCAAGATCAGTTCTGTTCAATAGGAACTGCCAAGGAAGTGTCTCACTGTCAAAATAAAATCCCCCAGTTTGCCAGAGCAGACGTCGGCTTGGGGAGATGACACCGTATTAAAATCATCTGCACAGGAGCTCCAAATGTGGAGGCAGCTTAATAACACACAAAATTGGATGGTACCTGTTCCATCCACCAGAAAACCAGCATTTTCCACAGCGTTTTTATGAATCATTACTATTTTTAGCTTTGTTTCCTGGACAAAATCACCACATGTGTTTATCTGCCGGTCTGTGTCCCTTGTGGAAAGTGCAAAGCCCCGGGTCCATTTCAGCCCCATCTGACAGAGAAACTGAGCTTTTGGAGATTGCAAAGCTGAGGAAAGCAGGTGATTTAATAAAGGAGTCCCCAGCTCAGGGACTGAAGCACAAAGGCCACCCATGGCAGGCACCAGGAATCCACACAGGCCCCAGGTGCCTCAGACACCAAAATAACAGCACCGGGCTCCATCCTGAGGCACAAACCACCAGTGCAGAGGCTTTTCACTGCAATCCCCTGGGATCTGCCATCAGGAAAGGCCCAGTGAACCACCACACACAGCACAAACCCTAAACGTGGCTCCTTCTGCAGAAGGTTCTGCTGGTGGCTCAGCAGATGGGATTATATATCTGCTCCCCAGCACCCAAAAAACCAGGAATTTTCTGTGGGAACAACCCCTGGAGTTTTGCTGGTCCCTGGGCCTTCCAGGTAAAGCTCATTTGAGAGCTCTCCCTGCACTTTGGCACAAGGAGACATCCACAAGCACTTGACTCAAGAGCCAAGTTTCAAGAATAATTGAGGGGGGAAAAAACGAGCCTAGTTTGGATTGGTGCTCAGAGACATCTCCAGAACCCAGTTTTGATTCAGCAAAACTTCCAGGGCATCTGTGACACGAAGCAGAAGTTTAAATCTACTTTATTTTAGCCCAAAAAATAAAAAAAAATGACCCACAGTAAATATTGAAGCAACTGGTGCTGGAGAAGGTGGCACCTTCACAAAGCCTTTCTTGCAAGGGCACTGCTCAAGGCAGCAGTTCCACCTCAGGATGAGGGGAAACAGCCTCAGGTTGTGCCTGGGGAGGTTCAGATTAGAAATTAGAAGGGATTGCTAAAAGGTGGTCAGGCATTGGAAGAGGCTGCCCAGGGCAGTGGTGGGATCACCATCCCTGAAGTGTTCAAAGATGGGGCATTGGGGACGTGGTTTAGAAGTGCTGGGTTGGTGTTTGGTTTCAATGAGCTTGGAGAGCTTTTCCACCCTTAAAGACTCCCTGATTTTCAGGTGTTAATGCCAGCAGTTGGCTGCAGCATCACCTGAACCTCCCACGCCCCAGCCCTGACCCCAACTGCTCCTGCAGGGCCTGGACCAGCCCAACCAACCCTGAGAACCAAACGAGGTCTGAAAGCAAAACTGGAACAGGAAAAAGAAACCCTGACTTAATGAAAACACATTAAATACTTCCCTGTGAAGGTCTTAAACCCAATTCCTGAGGGAGGGGAGAGAAACACACTTCCAAGGGGCTCAAGAGCACAGGGATGGATGTTGTCACCCCCTTCTATCAGGGCAGTGCTAAATACCAATATTGAAGAAGGAAACTTCAAAGTTTCACAGCGAAAAGAACGGAGAATAACAAAGAAAGGGAAGACAGGAATTTGCTGCCCACATGGGCTGTAACAGAAAATAAACTTCGACTTCTGAAGGAAAATCCCATTCCCCAGCCTCCAGACTTCTCACTGCAGTCAGAATCTTTTTATGATATAATCCAAAATAAATGGTGCCTTGCCACAAAAAGCTCCTATTTCCTTCAAAGGATATTAACTAGTTCTGTCTTCACCACAATTTATTATTAAAGCTGTGTTCAATAGCCATGTAGCAATATTTCCTTTCAAACAACACTCTTTAGCATACAACTTGCTGGTAAAATTTCACAGGCGGGAAATGCCTCTTTCTCCCATGTTTTAGGAGATAAAAGTGGCTCATTTACAATTCCTGTCTCTCCCAAGGATTTTTTTTGGTCTGATTTCTTGGAAATTTTTGAAAGCTAAATGATCTGGTTTTCCCCTATCAGCTGTACTCTCTGCATGAACAAACCCAAACCCCTAAAATGAGGGCAAAATGGGAATGTTTGGAGGGTTTCCATGGAAGAAAAGTGAATTATGGCAGCTCCCAAGGCTCCACAACCAAGGTCTGGCCTGACCCCGAAGTGCCACTTTGCAGAGGGAAAGGACTCATGGCCATGGCTTAGGTGCAAAACTCCCAATCCAGATGGTTCTTGCAAAAACCAAGGAGTTAAGATTATTGTTTTTATGTCCCAGCCACCCTGGAGATGCCCAGCAGGAGAGAGTTCTTCATGCAAAGCCTTGGTCTGCCAGTGCAAAGGGCAACTCTTACCCACAGTTCAGTTCCAGCCCACACTGCAGCAACAATGGTGGGTTTGATGCTGTCAAAGAGAACTTTAAGCCTTGCAGGACACCTGGAAATACCCAAATCTCTGAGAAATTCACTCATGGACCCTCCTGGACACAAATACTGAGGTATCTGAGAGCTGCTGACGGCACCCAGGGCAGAGCAGGGTCACCTGGAGCTGCTGTAGGTGTAGCAACCCTGTATTTAAAAACATTTTCACAGAATGACCAAAGAAGTGAAAAAACTATTTTTAACAAGTATTGAGGATCATCTCACAGGTTCATTACTTATACTCACAAATTCTTATGGCTGTTACACAAACCATCTTGTCCCAGTCTGAGGGCTGGGGATGGATTTGTGCATCTCCTTCAGTCCTGTCACCTGCCCCAGCACCAGCTCGTCACCCCTGCCCAGTTCTGAGGGTGCAAAACCTTTAATCCTGCCCAGGTCTGTCCACCCTGAAATGCCACATGGGGACTTCCCAGCCCAGTGTGAGAGGAGCAGGAAGGCTGGGAGCATTCCTGGTGTCCCTGCAGTCAAACACCACCCACTCCAGACTAAACAACAGCCACGAGCAGAGCCTGGGGCTCCCTGCCAAGCTGCTGTGCTGAAAAATGAAAATACACAGAGATAACCAAGTGTATTCTCAATGAGTGGGCCTGGAGCCCTACCCAGGCTCCTTCTGACTCCACTCCAGCTGAAATGGAAATCAGGCCCTCAAAGAGAACACAAAGAGGGGTACATCCCTCAAGTGGCCACTTCTGGTGGGTTTGGTAGCACAAAACCCTGGTGGCCACATCCCCACACGTCCTCCCTTGTGGCATCTCCAGAGCTGTGACCACAGTGACCCCTGCACCACCACCTTCCTCCCATGGGCTCCAAATGGGCGAATCCCTTTGAAATTTGCCATTTGGGCAGTGCAGGTGTGGAACCAGGCTATGGATTTTGGATTTCAATGTCAGGAGGTGACAGCTGCAGGTGCCAGGGAGGCAGGTGTTGGTGACTGTGCTTTGGTGACTGCGGTGGGGAGGCACAAGGGAAGTTCTCTCACCACTTCTGCCCCCATAGCTGGGTTGTGTGCCTTGGTAACCCCCTAGTAAAGGTGCCTAAGTCCCCTTTGTGCAGAGTGCCAGGGACAGGGTGGGTGGGTGGCTGAGCTGTGCCCACCATCCAGTTTGTAAACACAGAGCTTTAGCCAAGCCCCAATTTCTGGAGAAAACAAAAAACCAGGTGTTCATGTAAGCACCAATGTTGAGGAAAAGTGGGTCTGAAATCCTGTTTTCTGACCCTCAATTAAGCCACAAAAAGAGAATTTAATATGCAAGAGATGCTTAAAAGCTGTAGAAGTTTCAACCAAAGGCCAAGGGATGGGATGAGGAGGATTTGTGCTTCATTTCTCTCCTTGAAACCTGATGGAGCTGCTCTCTCCTTAGCCCTGCCAGTAAATGGCCAAGTGCCACTGGCTGCTCTTCCATCACTGCCAGGAGCAACTGGATCTGTTGGAAGCAAATGGAGATGCTCCAGGGATGATGGTGAGTCCTGTGTGCAGGACAGGGACGTTTCCCACACATCCTTTATCTGTGTCTTCCCTCGTGGCTGTTATCAACAACTCCTTGGAAACAGCAAACCTGAAATGTGTTTCCTTAACAACATTTCTGGGCTGCCTGGGGAATGGAGCTGAGCCTGCCATGGTGTGGGGCCGAGGTGGATCCCAGCTCCAGGCTTTCCCCCTCTCATTTGGATGCCACAGAGCTGCTGGCACAGCCAGGTCTGAGCACACCACGGCCCCATGGTGTCCCTGCTGTAACTCACACCTTTTTGTCTGAATTAAAGCATTATTTATTTTCCTTTCTGTCCCTCAGGAGCCATATTTTGGGTCAGGAGGCAGGAAAGGCAAGAGCATTTTTATGGCTCTGGTGAATTTCTCCAAGGTGTATCAGAATGAGAGCACAGCAGGAAGCCCTGGGACACTGGCACAACACAGGGGCAGACGATGCTGCACTCACATCCCACTTTAACTCCCAAGGCTCCTGAAGGGAAGAGCACGGCCTGGCATGGCCTGGGCACAGCTGGCCCAGTGACCACGCACCAGCTGACCCCAAATTACCTCCTGACACTGTCAGCACCCACACCTTAATGGTGGCAATGCAGGTCACAGTCCTGCCCCAGGGGTGGCCATGCCCAGCACCCAGATGTGTCCCAGGATCTGTCAGTGTCCCAGCACCCAGATGTGCCCCATCACCCAGATGTGTCCCATCACCCAGTCACGTCCCAGCACCCAGCCATGCCCCAGCACCCAGCCGTGCCCCACCGCCCAGCCGTGTCCCAGCACCCAGCCGTGCCCCACCGCCCAGCCGTGTCCCAGCACCCAGCCGTGCCCCACCGCCCAGCCGTGTCCCAGCACCCAGCCGTGCCCCACCGCCCAGCCGTGTCCCAGCACCCAGCCGTGCCCCACCGCCCAGCCGTGTCCCAGCACCCAGCCGTGCCCCACCGCCCAGCCGTGTCCCAGCACCCAGCCGTGCCCCACCGCCCAGCCGTGTCCCAGCACCCAGCCGTGCCCCAGCACCCAGATGTGCCCGCGACAGCCCCGGGGTTTCTCCATCTCAGGGCTGAGCTGGCTCCTGTGACTCAACCCTGCAAGCTGTAATAAACCCCGGGCAGGAGAGGCTCCAAACCGAACCAGCAGGGCTGTGCAGGCAGCGGGCGAGGTGCACCCGCTGAACCAGCGGCAGGCTTGGGCAATGCCAGGGTTATTTGTGTCCCAGGGCCCGGCTCTGCGCGGGAGCCGCGCTCCCCACTGGCGCTGGCTGACGTAGGTCAGCCCTGCCAAGGCACAAACACCACACAGACAAAGATCTGCAGCTTTGCTGCGAGGTAAAATCACAAGGTCAGGGCTCCGTGCCTGCCTCAGGCCGGCCTCCAGCAGGAGAAGCTCTGAACAGCACCAGAAGAAAACACTGGAAGAACAAGGCAGAGCAGAGAGCTCTGCAACACGGGCTCCAGCAGGCTTAATCTGCAGATCCTGCAGTGCAGACACAGAGAGAAATGTCACCAAACTCTGCAAATATCAGGACCTATTTGCCCGCCTTTCAGTAAGCTCTGTGTTTCAGTAATTCAATTTTGAAGGTAATTTCCTGATTCGGGCTAATCTCTCTCACTCTGCCCATTTTCCCCTTAACACACCCTGCAAAAGGGCTGCAGGCTGCTGGGTTACTCATGTCAATACTGAAACCAGAGGGATGCAATTTCTTCTTGTTTATCAGCACATTCTGGTTACGAGACTCTGTCACCCTGATAAGAGTGCATTTCCAAATTTCAGAAGAGTTTAGACCCGAGTGCAAAGCGGAAGAGACACTTTGATAGAGATCAGACATGAGATGCTGTGCTAAGACAGGCCCTGAAGAGGGGCTGCAGGGACCCTGGGGAGGGGACAGGCAGCTGATACAGCTTTGGGGCAATTCTGAACCCCCCCACCAAACAAACCTGAGCCCCCCTGCAGCTCCTGCAGGGAGCACTGGGATAATCACATGCTGGAGAAACCATCCAGCAGGTTTTGTGGGACATCAGCACCCAGGACCAGTCTGGAGATGAAGGCTGGTTATCTGATGGAAAAGATCCTACAGGTATGGGAGTTTGGGATCCTTTGTGTCCTGTGGAATCACTGACACCTCACTGAGCTGTTTCATGGGCTCCCACCCTGGCTTGGACATTCCAGCACCATGGATTTCACTTCCCAAATGGGCTCTGCTCCAGTGCTGGCCTGCAGGAAAACCAAGGTGAGAGGAAATGGGCCCTTCAGTGCCCACTTCCACACTCAGAGATGAGCAAAGAGCAGCCACTTGCTCTCTCCTGATGCCAATGGGGAGGTGACAACAAACAGCTTTGCCAGACAATGTCCCTTCCCAGCCCAAACACGGCATCACTTCCAATCTATCAAGGGAACAACAGCACAGGGCCACCCGTCCTGTTCCTGCTGAGCTGGAGCCAGCACCACACTGGCATCTGCAGATGTGACAAGGCCAGACAGAGCCCTGCCCTGACACCCTGCCCTGCCAGGCAGCCTCGGGATCAGCCAGCTTCCCTTCAGACAGCAGCTGCAATGCAAAGCAGCCCAAAATCCATCGTCCCTTAGGTGCTGATGGGAGATGGGAGATAGGAGTGCTTTGCCTGCCTGCAGCTTTCAGCACAGGCCACGGGAGACCTGAATATTAAAAACCCTGTTACAACACTTTGGCTGAACTCCTCCGGCGTGTGCATCCAGCTGCTCCAACTCCAATGGCCTGGGGGAAAGGGCACAGCTCCTCCTCTGTGCAGACAGTGCCATCATCACCCTGCAAGAACAGCACCTGATTCCAGGGAATTCCATCCACCTGGGGCTCGGCTGCCCCAAGCTGACCCCAGCACCAGCCCTCGGGGATCCCCAACACCCTCCTCCCAGGAGGGTGCAAGGTGGGAATGTTCAGCTCTCTCCTGATTCACCCCAGCTGCAAGAGGCTCTGAGGAACAGGCAGTGCCTTGGATCCGTGGGATGAAGAGGGAAGGAGGTGGTGCTGGAAGGGATGGAGCACTGGGATGTGCACGCTCACATTTCAGCCCTAACAACCCCATCCCTGGCCATGGCTCAGATGGAGAATCACAGAAGTCCCTCTTGGAAGGGACCCACAAGGTTCTCACCAACTCCCAGAGCTGCACAAGCCTTGTCTGCATTTCCCCTCTGCCTGGTGTGGGCAGTGAGGAATTCAGACAGAAACACCTCTGCTGCTGTGGGCTCTGAGTCACATCCACCAAAGCAAGGGACTTCCATGGATGAGGATTTCAGCAGTTGCCACAGGATGCAGCCCACAAAATGCAGAATTCCATGCTTTGTCCGTGCACCCTCCATCTTCAACAGGAGCACGTCCAACCCACAGGACCAAAGCTTCTCCTTCTCACCTTCCTTTTTGTAACTGTTTTCCACCCAGCAATTTGATTTCACAGCTGGCCCAAGCCTCCCTTCCACTCCTCCCATCACACCTTCTCAAACACCCTCAAATCCTAAAAATCACAGCTGCACACCAGGGAAGCTGCAAGAAACAGAGGCAGCAAGGTCCAAGGAAATCCTGCTCAGGTCCAAGAGGTGACCAAAAGGACTTGTTTTTCTGCTCCTCATGGTGCCTGGAGCTGGCTGCATCCCTTGAGGTGTTCCTGTGCTCCCAGGACTCAGGCAACCACATCTCCCAGCTGCTCTGGGAAAGATGTGATGGTGCTGGAGATCCCACAGAGCAACAGAGGCCACTGGAGCCTCATGGCCTCTCCCCTTATCCCCCATATCACGAGAAATGCCAGCACTGGAGCCCAAGGCAGTGAGAGCATGGGGCAGGCACTGCCCCAGTCACCAGCACACCATAAATCACACCCCCATTCTCCCCATGCCAGGGCCCACGGCCTTTGCTGCCTCCCCATCCCAGAGCCTGCTTTCTTTGCTGCTTATCTCAAAGTAGGAAACCCACAGGAGCTGCAGGCCAGGGAAGCTGTTAGAGCAGAGCCTCCAGCCCTGGCTGGGGTTTTTTCATTTTGCTGCTGCTTTGTTTTCAGCCCTCGCCTGTCTGCTTGCAGTGGGAGGTTGCTGGAATCAAAACTGGAGAAAAGCTCTTGGAATTCACCCGGGGAACAAAAGGGCTTTTGTGCAGGAGGATTTGGAGGACGAGGCTGCTGCTGCTACCTCTGTGTGTGTTCTCCCCGTGCCAAGGAGCACCTGGCCATGGCAGAGCAGGAGCTGGGGAAGGGGAGGAGGTGGGCAGAGGACAGGGTGGGCTCTGCCCAGGCACAGGGCCCCTTGCAGGGGCAAGGACACCTCCCACACCTGCAGCAGAAAAGCAGCACAGAAGGGCCAAGAGCTTCCCAAATATTCCTGCTCACCCAAGTCTTTGTGCCCGGCTCTGCCCCTGCAACAGAAAGCAGGGAGGGCTCAGCTCCTCAGGGCAGCAGCAGCACCCTAAGAAGCCTCCCAAGGGACTCTGCCATGCCAGTGGGTGCCCCCCATGCAGCCCCATGGATGAGGGGATGAAGCTCCCAGACCAGATGAGCTGAGAGGATGCTCTGGGTTCACCCATGAGCTGGGCATCAGCTCAGTACTCCACTTGCTTTATTTCCCTTTATCCACCAAGATTTCACCTCTGCCTAGCACTGTGAATGACCACAGGACTCCAACCAACCTCCCCCACGAGTCTGCAGCAGGGAGCAGCAGTTGTCCTGTATTTAACACAAAAGCAGGAGCTCCATCTGCCTCAGCCACAAGGGGAGCAGGACTTGCCTTAAATCCATGAGCCCCAGCCCAGCTACAAACACTTCTTTACTTCCCAAACCCACTGCTCCCAACAGTAAAGCATCCACCTCATGTAATTATAGAATACCCCAAGTTAGAAGGGACCCACATCATCAAGTTCAACTCCTTTTCACACTGCTCTGCTGAGCCTCAAACCCCAGTTTTCTTAGGGTGACAAGATGCATCAGACACCCCAGAGACACATTTCTGCTCAAGGTCTCTCTCCAGTTCCAATATTGCTTTTCAGGTTTTTAATGTGCTCAGTGTAGCTGGGATTTTCTCCCAGCTGATCTTGCAAAGGGGTTTTGAAGCAGCACAGTGGGAGCTCTGCAGCAGAGCTGCATCTCCCCTGAAAACACAGCCCAGCTCCTGCCTCTGGCCTGGCTGCAGGGGCAGCCAGCCTGCCACTGCCAGCACCCACCTCCCAAGCCAGGGCTTGCTGGAGCTGTCAGCTGTGCTGCCAGCACTGGGAAATGCAAATGGCTTTGGAAAAGGAAGGTGACATTGCCACCTGCTCACTGATGCTGCTGCAGGCTCAGCTGGGAGGGTTCTGTGCCCTGCTCCTGCTGCTCAGACTGAAGCACGTGATCAGCCCGAGCTCACATCCCCATTAAGGCTGGCCTAAGTGCCAGGCTGGGCAGGATCAGGGCTCTAAAGGCTGTGCCAGCCTCCTGGCTACAGCTTTCAGCCCCAAAAGGGACAGCCTGACACCCCACACAGGGACACTGGTGGCTCTCCAGCACCACCCTCCCAATGCTGCCTCGTAGCACCCACTGGCAAAGCCCTGTGGGCTGAGCCTTGGCCAGCCAAAGGGAGTCAGGAGGTTTAAACCTGGGAAAAGCAGGGCTTGGATATCAAAAAGTGTGGTTGAGTCAGGTAGGACCCACCTATGGAGCTCAACCAACAGCCCCTTTGGGGTGTCACAGTCCCCAGAGGAGCATGAACAGAGATTCACCCTCCAGCTCTTGCTCCCCACACCTTAACGCAGCCCCAATCTCCCATGGAGATGGTTTTGCTCACTGAGCACCTTCCCTGTGGGATCTGTGTCCTGGTGCCACCACCCTCACAGCAGGCTGGAATAAAATCCAATCAGGGCAACGTGAGCTACACTTTTATTTCTGTTATCAGGGGTCTCGTTTTCCCAAGCACAGGTTGGGTTTGTTCAGCATATTGTAAATTTGGACACCTCAACTGCACTGGCAGCAGACATCTCCTGCTGATGCTCTGCATGTAAAACTTGGGAGTTCCAATTTTCTGCTCATGAGTAAAGACACCTTGGGATAAAATGGGCCATTTGTGCTCCACAGAGAGAAAATGGCCCAGTGATTTGGTCATTCTGTGAGTTATCAAACATCAAGGACTTTCACAGCCAAATGGGAATACCCATGGAAACAGAGGAATGTGCCACAAGCCATTTCTTTATCAAGCACCCTCACCTTCTGCAGCAGGCCCTGATGAACAGGAGGCCTGTGTTAATCCATGTGCAGATCAAAAATTAGGTGGCAACCTTGCCCACAGCCTTCCTGCATGAGAGGAACACCAGCAGCTCTAGCATGGAAGGAGAGGATCTGCTTCCCTGCATTCAATCACGGGGAATTTTGGCAAAGGTTCAGCCAAATACTGTGATCTGAGCTTCAACACGGTCAAGGCTTTGATCATCCTGCCTCTGTGCCTCACCATCAGGCAGCTCTCTTGCTATTCCTTAATGATGTAAGAGTTTACTTGCTCATTATTATACCTCATTGATTAAAGATGGTATTTTATAGTCCTGGCCAGTGCAGAGGGGAGGAACCAACTCCTGCTCCCTCTGCTGGCAACGCCTCCAGCAAAAGTGTAGGTCCTACTTAAAAACACCCAGAACACCATTCCCAGGGAGAAGCCAGGGGAGCTGCAGGAAAGGCAAACCCGTGTCCCCTCTGAGGCCTGGCACCACCCAGGGCCCCAGCACTGCAGCTCTGGGTGCTGCCCCAGGCCAGGAGCTCCAGGCAATAGCTGCCCTCCTGTTATGGCACCGCCAGCAGCAGCAGGGGCTGCTCCAGGAGCCCACAGGCACAGAGGGGCAAGGGCTGGAGCTGCTCCTCCACCACCAGCTCAGGCACCAGCTCTGGGTGCTGCAAACACCCGGGCAGAGCAGGCTGCCATGGGAGGAAGGCTCCAGGAGCTCCAGGCTGTGCAGGGCAAGGTGGATGCAGCTCCCAAGGAAGCTCTTTCAAGTTCAAACCCATCTAAGCCAGAGGTCAGAGAGCACAACCTGCCAGGCACCTCCTTAGAATCAACCTGAGCTGGAAGGGACCCATCAGGATCATCCAGTGCAGCTCCTGGCCCTGAAACCCCAACAATCCCACCCTGGGCATCCCTGGGAGAGGTGTCCAAACTCTCCTGGAGCTCTGGCAGCCTCGGGGCTGTGCCCATTCCCTGGGGAGCCTGGGCAGTGCCCAGCACCCTCTGGGGGAAGAACCTTTTCCTAAAATCCATCCCAATCCCCCTGACACAGCTCCAGCATTCCCTGGCTCCTGTCCCTGTCACAGAGAGCAGAAATTGGAGCTGCACCTTGGGAAGAAACTGTAGATTGCTGAGCTCTCTCCTCAGTCTCCTCCAGGCTGAAAAGCACACATTTGCTTGTCTGGCATAGAAAGAACACAAGCCATATATAACAAAAGCCTTTCCCCAGTTTTTATCATGCAATTTTATCTCAATTTGGAAAACACATTGAAGAAATCCATGACAGCACAGCACTGTGACAGACTTGTGACAGCAAATCTTGTCCTCCCAATAAAGTGACACAAGTGGCAGACTTTTTTTTCTCTCTACGTAAGTCCATGTGGATCAAAGCCCTCCAGGTCACATCTTTCCACCCAGCCTTCTAAAGCAGAAGCTGAAAATACAAACCTCCCTTTATGAGCCTTTCTGTCAAAGCCTCCACAGAACTCCCCATGTGAGGTTTGAGGCTGTAGTTTCACTTATACACACACACTCCCAAAAATGATGCTGTTTTCCATGTGCACGGGCAGATAAGCAGAAATGGGGAAAAAGGAAAGCAGAAATGGAGAAAAAAACTAACCAAGAGAAACAGGATAACATAAATCATCAACACAGATCTGTACAGTCCATCCCACTTAGCAACCAGGACAAAATACATCCCAACCTTGTAAATCCTGATGTGTGTGCTCAACCCCAACCAGGCACATTCAGTCCCACTGAGTCCTGCAAAAGGACTCAGATTCTCCGAGCTGAGCACGTGTACTTTCAGGATTTAGACATGAAAAAAAAAATCCTATTTAGCCTCTCCTTTAAGGGAAAAGAAAAAAATTCTCCAGCCCCTACTGTTCCAAACACAGCTCTGCTTTGCATCAGCTCTGAGTGAACCTCAGGATTGCTCCTGTCTTTCTGCTGTGGCAGTGCCTTTTTGAAAAACCTTTTTAAAGCAAACTGCAGGAGAAGCAGCCCCCCTCGGCAGGAGATGTTCGCACAGGATGGACCCTAAATGAGAGTGCTCTGAGGTAAAGTGACGCTGGAAGCACTGGCATTGTTCTGGCTCAGCACAGGAAGAGCCAGAGGAGGAATTCTCTCCTACCACAGGAAGCTGTTCCAGCCCCTTATCAGACAGAAAGCTCCTGATTTCTTGTGGGGGAAGCACCAAATGTTTTTGAGGGGAAGGAAAAAAAAAAAAAAAGAAATAAAAAAAGGCATGCCTGGCTCTAAAGGAAGCTGCCTGATGACATGAATGGAGCTGAAGTCATGCTGGTAGGAAGGGTCGAGGTGCTGCCCAGCTCAGGTGGCCCTGAGGAAGGGGACATTATGTCCCAGGGCACATTCCCTTCTTGTCACCCCACAGGGACCTGCAGAGGTGCAAGCCCTGGGGTCCTTCTCTCTGCCAAACACTGAATTCAGCCCTGTCTCATTTCACAGAATCACAGAATGAACCACGTTGGAAACGACCTTTGAGATCATCAAGTCCAACTCATGACCCAACACCTCCTCATCAACTGAACCCTGGCACTGAGTGCCACATCCTGGCTTTTTTAAACACCTCCAGGGACAGTGACTCCACCACCTCCCTGGGCAGATCGTTCCAGAGTCCATTCAGTGAAGAATTTTTTCATTTCTTATCTCCAGAAAGCAACTAGTTTCTCATCATCTCTGAGTGCAGCATCTGTGTCACCCTCCCCAGCTGCCAGGGGCCATTCTGGGCTCTCCCTCCAGTTCTGATGCTGCTGTCAGGGATGTGGGATGTCCTTCCATGCAATGCACGATCTGCTCTTCTGGTTAATTTATAAAACTGATTGCTTGGCACGAACCCAAGTCCTCTGCAGAGATGCTCCAAAGTTTTACTAGCAATGAGCAAATTGCTGGTGTCCTTGGCAAAGGTAAGGGAGTTTGTGTTATTTGCCTTTGTTTTTTTCCAGAGGGTGTCTCCCAAAGGACAATTCCATGTCACACAGCACAGCTTTCTGGCTACACAAGGACCTGAATGATAGATATAGAATGGCTGTCTTGGCTTACTGCATAGATACCTGAAAAACTGAATTAAGTTCACTATTTTATCAGATTTTATGCCTTATTTCAGCCAAGAACTCCTTGTCTCAGCCTGGTTTCTCCTCCTGGTAGGTTGTTAGGGATTGTGGTTTTCATCTCCTAGGAGTTAAAAAGCAGAGAAACACTTTGGAACAGGTCAAAATCCAACAGTATTAGAGCACTGCCTTTCTTCTCCTTTAATAGGCTACTCTGACAACCTTCTGCTTGTTAAATGAGAGAAAAATCTGTGGGCAAGCAGTGAAGGTCAATCTTGTGGTTTTTAAAAGCATTTAATTAACACAGTTAAGTACCAAGGTCTGCTTGGGAGGGAGCTTCTGCATTAACCAGCAGCATCTTCCTCTTCAGAGAAACAAACCCAAACCTGCAAGAGAGGACTGGCTGCAGGATTTACCTACATCTCCACATCCCAAATCCCAGTGGAGCTCAGATTTAGGTGCAGCAGCTTCCCTGTCCTGTGGCTACTGCCAAACCTGCAAGGAAATCACGGTCAAAGCCGCAAGGAAATCCTGCTCAGACCTGAGTCTGCACCTCAGAGCCAGCAGAGCCCCAGCTGGCCAGACCCTGACCCCCTTCTGCAGGGCTTGGGGTGACCCCCTGCACCCCAGGGCCCCTCAGGGCTGCCAGAGCCTCGTGCTGTGCCTTGGACTTCTGCTCAAGGCATTTTTGTCAAGTGCTTAAACAAATCCACTTACGATGTAGCTTAGCCCAAAGGGGTTTTGGCATTTTGATGACAGCATGTAAAGTCCCTGTCTCTTCCTCCAGCTATTCTCAGCTCCTACAGGTGCTCCTCACCTTGGATAAAACTGCAGTAAATACCCCATATTTGTGCTTTACCAGTCACATGCACAAACCCCCCAGTCACAGGCTGACAGCTCCTTTCTGAAAGGTCACGGCATCAGCTGGCTGAGAGAAAAAAAATCAATCCCAGCCCTTACAAAGCCAGACTGGGTTTTATTTCTTCATATTTTTGCAGCACTGGAGACCCTAATTGCAGGCAATTAAAGCAGCCCTAGGAAAAAGGGCTGTGTTGAAATCCAAGCTGGGAAGTGTGGCTCTAACGTGGGGGCAGCTGCCAGTGCTGGAGAGGTGCCCTGCAAGAAGGAGCTGTGCCCAGGGCTGTGCCTGGTGCTGCACAAACCCTGCAGGCAGAGCTGCTGCCAAAAGGACCTTCTGAGCTCGTGTGCCCTGCTCTGGCAGGGATTGTGGCAGGGATTGTTTCCCCTCCTTCGTGCAGGGACTTGAGGCAGCCTGGGACTCCAGGCTGGGGCTGCTGCACACCAGAGATATGAGAGCAGATAGAGTGGAGCAGATCCAGGGAAAGAATCACCCAATCATGGAATGGTTTGGGTTGGAAGGGACCTTAAAGCTCATCTCATTCCATGGGCAGGGACACCTTCCACTGTCCCAGGGTGCCGAGCCTGGCCTGGGACACTTGCAGGGATCCAGGGGCAGCCACAGCTTCTCTGGGCACTCTGTGCCTCACCACCCCCACAGGAAATAATTTTTTCTTAATATCTAATCCAAACCTACTTTAAAACGTCAGTAATCAATACTGCCTTTGCCTTTAAAGTCTTCTCCCTCCCTTCCCTTTTGGTGCCAGTTCTCTGGGAAGGTTTGTCTTAGCTGGATTGGGCCTTCCACCACTTCAGAGCTGTCAGAACAACAAAAGACTTTTGAGTCACTTTCTATATCTGACCTTGAACTACTGGAGAAGCAATAAACATTCAGAAGAGGAATGATACCGTAGAGTGAAGCTGTAATTTTTATAACTTGTTGCGTGAGTGTGAAATGAGCCCTGCTGAAAACGCAGGGGTGAGGAAGTCAGGGATCAGCCCTGAGTGCAGAATGAACACAGGCACAAAACCACCATGCCTGGGACTGCCACACCGTGCTCTGAGGCCATTTGGCACTGATAAGCATTTTTCATCGAGTGCAATTACATATTTTTGTTTAGAACAAAATTCTCCTTCAAAAGCAGCTCCCTCCCAAGTCCGTGCTGATTCAGCCTTCATTAAAGGCCTCTTCTTGCAGACACAGTAAAGTGTTGACTCCTTCACTGATTTTTTTATTGCTGCCTTATCTTTGGCATCTCATCTGCAACTTCTGCTGGGCTTTTTCTTTCTTTTTTTCCCCCCCCATCGTTTTCATCTGAATGCAGTAAAAGTGGCTGCTGCTCAGGCTTCAGTTCTCACGATTTTTGATCTGCCTGGGTGCAGGCTAAGAAAACCCAGCCTTGATTATAAAATTGCAGGCTAAGTAGGCTAACAAAACAGCACCAGCAAGAAACTGGATCAGCTTCACTCTGTGAAGTTTTCCTGCTCGGGTAGGGGAAAAAAAATGCTTTTTCTCTCACAAATCTGAAATCCTACCCCAGCTGCAGAGCTTGTTTGCATTTGGCTTCACAGGACTGGGATTCTGCAGCCCAAAAAGCCACAGCCACAGCTCCAACAGCAACTGGGGGATGTAGCCAGGGTAGCTCCTACCCCAGAACCTTCCCTGATGCCATCTCTGACTCTGCCCCTACAATCCAAGCTCCTGCTTGAGGATGGGATGCAAATCCAGAGGGATTTGCCACAGCTCTGACAACACCAGCAGACCAAGTGGCTTCTTGGAGCTCCCACGAGGGATGTTCAGCATCTCTCTGCACCACCTCCAAAAGGAAAGATGATTCAGAAATGCTTTAGCACCCCAGAGACTTCCCTGGTGGGATGAACCCTCTGTGTTTGGAATTCCCAGTCTAAAAGCACGGGGAGGTCTGAAGGATGGGTTTAATTCTGCCTTTGAGGAAAGAGAAAGCCCTACAAGCAACAACCTCAGACTTCCCCTCTCCAAACTGCTTTTTACTGAGCCAAGGCCACTGAGCAGGAGTCAGTTTTCCACTCACACTCGTCAAGTGCACAATAATGTGGATTTGGAAGACAAAAGCAAAAGGAAAAAAAAAAAAAAAGCCCCAACATTTTGCGCAATGAGCAGATATGGAAACTGCACTGCATGGCCTTCACCACTTGGCCACCACAGCCCATAATATCTGACATGGCACCACTCCAGCCTCCTGGATCTGCCTCCCTGCTAACACTGCTCCACCTGATAATGCTAATCCCTTAAACTATTCCCAGACAGGCCCTAAGGAAGGGAGCTAAGTAACTCCACAGGTAATGAAACAGATTTTTATTTTTTTTCCATTATAGCTCTGTCCGTGTCTCAAACAAAAAGAACACTCCTGCAATTCCTCTGGCCACTGGAGGCTGACTCAACACCTCACCTAATGATGCTGCTGGTGGCCACGCTGCCAACTTGTAAAATGCACCCCAAAACGGTCCCCAAAACCATGAATGACAGCAGGAAGGGACTCCTGGTAATTTTTGCTCAGAACTGCTCGTGCCACCCGCTGCTGTCACAGCTGGGACCTGCCCTGTGCTTCCACTCCCTGGTAGGGGCAGAGCTTTGGAGCTGGAGCAGCATCAGGAATGCAAGTTCATGGGGTGAAGGCAGGGAACCCCCTGGGGCAGGGCTGGGAACCATCACAATGACCAGGGCAAGAAGCTCTGGGCTCCAGGTGCATTTGCAGAGGGCTGGAAATGCATCCTCGCTCCTGTGCTAACAAAACTCCCACACTATTCTTCTTTTTCCACCTTAAAAAAAGGGATCAGAGCTTTTCTCAGGTGTGTTGGTTTTCAATCCTTTTCAGAGAGGCTTCTGAAGGTGTTGTCACAGCTCTTTCCAGAAAGAGAGAAAGCCCAAGTGACAACAAACACAGGCACTGTTTGGGGCAAAAAGGCAACTTTTTAGTCATCTTGTGTATTTCCAACTCCAGGACCCAGAATCTGCAAATCTGCTGTAACCACGTCCCATGGCTCCATACCCTGGGAGGAATCAAGTGTCTCATCTCCCCAAATGACTCCTGTGGTTTTCATGGAACATCATTTGCTTCACCTTAGCAGCTTGTGGATGTGTCAGGGGAGGGAATTCACCCCTAAGGGAGCTCTGAGGTTTTGGTGACTAAAGCAACAAAAAGGAGCCAGGCTCGGTGTGGCACCGAGGAGCACTCAGCTCTCTGCTCCCTTTCCCCTGCAACTTAGCACTTTTATTGCTAGAATTGCTTCTGGTTGGAGCTTTTCAACGTTTATGTGCTGTCCCTGGCATGAGGCTGGGTAGCACAGGGGAGCTGCTGCCCTGAGCAGTGGTGTTGGGATGTGTTGGGACATGCTGGGACGTGGGGACAGGACTCATGCTCAGCCAGGTGTCTCAGCTCTCCACTGGCTCACCTGGGCACAGCAGTGCTTTGCTTTGTCTCCAGCCTTCAAACACTCCCTGCCTCAACCTCGTTCCTCTCCCCAACCTGGGTAATTCCTCCAGCTTGGCATTGTGTGAGGGTTTTTAAACCTCTTTATAAACATTTGCCCCCTCTTAACCCAAAGCAGGCACCTCCAGCACTGCAGCACCTAAACTAATTCAACAGGTCGCTGTTAAAAAGAAATTTAATTACAAATAAATCAACAGCTCCAGCTGAAATGTGCTGCTAGTCCAGGCTTTGCTAGGCTTGCACCTGGCTGACCGTGCCACGGCTCTGCCCGCTGTGCCCGTGCCAAGTGTCTGTGTCATGGGAGTGTGTGTGGGGAGAAGCTGAGGTGCTGCTGACGAGGCAAAAAGCACATTGCACAACCCACAGGAGCTGCTTGCAGGTTAATCTTACACCAGCAACAACCTGCCACCTACCTAGACTGCAAAAAAAAAAACCCAAAAAACCCACCAGCAACTCACATTTCAGCTTTACAGCTGCTCCACTGAGACTTCTGGCTGGGAAAAACAAGAGTGTTTCACATAAAAATCGTGGTATTTGGAATAGGTGTAGGGCCTTTGGTCAAAGTCCATAGGGTGCACGCTCAGCCAGCATCACGTGGGATGTGCTGCTCACAATCTCAGCCTCCCCTTGCAGCTGGAGCACTGAAAATGGTGTTTGAAACAGCAGTCTGAGGTTTAGGTGTGAGATCAACAGGCAGCAATACTTAGTTTAAGTATCCTTTCAATGTATTTATGAATCAGTGCTCTAAATGGGTAATGCTCCCCCTTCCCTTTCTTATTTCAATGGAGAAATTTGCATATTTGCAGGTGGTTTCTCCCATGTGGGTTCTGCCAGTGAATAATTCCCTCGCTGCAAGGAATTTGGGAGACTCTTGAATACATCTGCTGTCACCAGAGTTCAGATTTACAGCCTCAGACTGTGCTTGGCTTGAAATTAATATGGACTTCCGCTTTTCTTTTTCCCCCTCCTCTTCCAAAATAATATCCTATTAGTCATGACAGCCAAACAGGCTGGATTTGGGCAACAGTTCAACTTCTGAGCTCCCATCAACAGCAAGGCCCTCCTGGCCAGAGCAGGCTCATCTCTGCAGGTGAGGAACAGGCTGCAGGAACCTGCTGTGCTCAGGAAAAGCTGATTTGCTATGGATTGCTCCAGCCAACAAAAAAATACCAGTCTGCAGTTTAAAAGAGGGAATGAAGGTAGGAACAAGCACAGGGTGAAATGCAGGGATGTCTTTGATTTCAGGTGTGGTGTTTTGGATTTGGATGGACCCTCAGGGAGCCCCATCAGGGGACAGGTAACGTGGCTGAGAACTATGGAGGCACCTGCTCATCCCTGCTGTGGAAAGGGCCAGAAGAAAAGTGCTGTTTCTGAATTCCAAGGAGAGTTTTAACCTTTCCAGACTGTGCAGGAAGCAGATTCCCTCCTGTTTTTTGCATAGCACAGGTAAGGTCCCCCTGAACCAGGTGGGATTCCTTGCAGGGAGTAAGAACAACTCTGCTGCTCACATGTTTCCCTGACAAGCTGCATCAAAAAAAAAAAAAATTAATCTCTGGCAAATTCCCAGAACAACTCTGGAAAGGATTCAAAGCAGGGAGAGGGCTCAGCAGCTGGCTGGGGCTCTGGGCTGTATTTTCCAGAGCTGCTGAGGAACCTCCTGTGCAACACATGAAAGCTGATCCTGAAATGCAAATTATCCCAAAGAACGACACCTCTGGTGCAAACCCCAGAGCTGAAACCCCTTCCTGAGCAAAAGCTCGGCCTGAACAGCTGAACTTGGAAAAGTTATCCATGTGAGGAATGCAGGCACTGGTGCTGCAGAGAGAGAGAGGAGCACGGGAAAGGGAGTCAAGAATGATGCCATTCATTGAGCTCATGTTTTGTGGGTTGGCTACTTCCATCTTCTCCTTTTCCTGGTACTGGGAGGATGCAGAAGGCCGTGCTGGGGAGTGTGGGGGACACTCAGCACCCCTGTAGGGCCACCAGCACAGGTCCCTGCCTGCCACACCTCTGCAGGCTCAGCCTTTGCCACCCCCAGGCTTTTTGGGGACTCCCCCCTGTTCCCCCCGAGGGTCTCCCAGGGAGCCTCCTGGCAGTGGCAGAGTGCTCTGGGCATCACTGGGTTCAATCCTGCATTTATATCAATATCAAACTTCCTTGGCTCTTTGCATCGGAAACTTTTACAATCCCCTGCTCGGCTGGAAAAGATGACTGCAGCAAACCCAAATTAGGAATAAATTATACAACAACTTTACATTTTTCTTTTACAAAGGAAAAACTGTGTGGCAAGAGCTGTAACCTCCTTCCCAACGTCCTCCCTTGCAAGGATTATTGGGGGAGGCTTCAGAGATGGCTTAGTTGGAATAAATAAATAAATAAAGCACCAGGCAGCTCCAAACCCAGTTTGGGACCTGCTCCTGCCAGGCCACGCTCTGCCTCTGACCCCCAGAACCCCAAGTATGTGCGAGGGCTGCAGGATGCAGGCACAGCCAAGCTGCAACATCCAATCCAAGCACTTCCAAAAGCTCCAAAAGCTGCATCTGTGTGGCCTCTCGCTGACATGTGGGCATCTATTTTCACAATGAATGGCCGCAGCAACTCCTCCTTAAAGCTCTCCCCGCCTGCTCTTGCAGGGGCTGTTGCATTCCCGCAGCATTTTTGCAATATTAAATTCTCCCCACCTCCTCCCACCCCCACCCCGGCCCTTGCAGGGCACAAGGCAGAGCCACCCCGGAAAAAGCAGCGAGTTAAAAAGCCAGGAGTGAGCGCTCTTTGCCACCACCACGCTGGCAGAAATAAATCACTGCTGTCCCCTTCCCAAACCCCCTCCCGCCGCTCCTCAGTGCTCAACTCCTGCCCTTTTGCAGCTCCTCGACGCTCAGGTTTTGCCTTTTTGCAACTCCTGAATTCTCAACTTCTGCAGCTCCAAAATGCCCAGCTCCTGCCCTTTTGCAACTCCTAAATTCTCAACTTCTGCAGCTCCAAAATCCCCAATTCCTGTCCTTTTGCAACTCCTGAACTCTCCACTTCTGCAGCGCCAAAATGCTCAATTCCTTCAGCTACATAATGCCCAATTCCAGCCTTTTTGCAGCTCCTCAGCGCTCGGTTTTTGCCCTTTTTGCAACTCCTAAATGCCTCAGCTTCTGCCCCCCTGCAGCTCCTAAACGCTCCCGTCCCGCAGCTCTTGAACGCTCTATTCTTGCCTTTCTGCAGCTCCAAAATGCCCAGCTCCTGCCCTTTTGCAACTCCTAAATTCTCAACTTCTGCAGCTCCAAAATGCACAATTCCTGCAGCTCCAAAATGCCCAATTCCTTTCCTTTTGCAACTCCTGAACTCTCAACTTCTGCCCCTCTGCAGCCCCAAAACGCTCCCGTTCCTGCGGTTGCAAAATGCTCCATTCCTGCCTTTCTGCAGCTCCCAAACACCCAATTCCTGCCTTCCTGCACTTCCCAAACGCTCCACTCCTGCCTTTTTGCACGCTCGGAGGGTGCTGGTATGACAAACCCTACTGCTGCCTCTGACCAAAAGTTAACAAATATTAAAGATTTAT
>VZTR01033812.1:26034-41215 GCA_013400775.1 Chaetops frenatus | reverse complement strand
AATCACAGAATTATTCAGGTTGGAAAAGACCTCTCAGGTAATCACTGCCAAGGTCACCACTAAACAATGTCCCCTGGTGCCACATCTACACAATTTTTAAATCCCTCCAGGGACAGTGACTCAGCCACTTCCCCGGGCAGCCTGTGCCAATGCTTGATAACCCTTTTGTTTTGTTTTTCTGTTTTGATCAGGGAACAAGAATTACTCATCTGCTTTAATTATTCTTGTTAACAGCCATATCTTCCAGCAGGGTAAGGGCAGAAGGTGCACTGCTCCTCACAATAAGAATCTCCAAAGTTAATGGGAGCTGCATCAAAAGAGCTGGAAGTGATGAACTTCTACTCACTTGGCAGGGAACTGAGACAACAGGAATTGGTGACACTGTTGTGGTTCTTCATGTGTCACTGTCACTGCCACGTAAATCACCAGCAGAAGTGCCAGTGGTGTGAAATTTTAGATGAGCACTGACTGGGGAAGGGGAGCAGGAACCCTGAGCTAAACCCTGGGACTGCAGCTGGCAGAAATTGTGCTGAGATTTAGCACAGGACCTGGGTTTCAGGAGCGAAACCACAGCTTCAATCAGCTCTAAATGAAAATATATTTAATTCCAGAGCCTCTGCATGCATATGTCTGTGTGCCTTTAAAGATAAACCAGCAAGCAGACAGATGTTGATTCATGGAGAGTTAGAATTAAAATAGCCTCCTTGTTGATTACACCATTCAGCATGAGGCTGTTTTGTCCTATTTGATGTTATTTTTTCCTTGCTGAATGCTACAACATTGTCTCATCTCAAGTGTCCTCTAACACTATGTTCATAATGCCACAAAGGTACTAATTGACCAGAACATTCTGGTGTGTATATTAAGACTTCCATCATGCGAAAATAACAAAATAAATAGCTGGGTTTGCCTGGGCTATCTATCTGTGGATAGGTAGCTATAATCCCCAAATCTCTCTATATCCCAATCCCTCTGTCTTATCTCCAAAACAATACTGAAAAAACCCACAACAAACCATGCTTATATTGTGCCATATTAAAAGCTCAGCAGAATTTCATTAAACAGCTGCATTTGCTTTGTTTGAGATTACAAACACAGATCTCCCTCTTTCTGGCAATCCATAACCCAAGATATTTGGCACTCTATCAACAATTCCAGACTTGGAAGGATTATAGATGTGCTGACAGTTAAAGGGAGTTAGAGTTCCCTGCCTAAGATAGATAAGTAGCATGTACTCTTTGATAAGTCCTATCAGAGCCCCACTCTGACAGGAATTCCTCCATGATGCCACTAAATCTTGCACCGTGAAGCTCATTAAAGGCGCTGCCATTTGTCCCAGCAGAGCCTGAACTCCCCTGTCACCAGGAAATATATTCCATTTCTTCCCCCAATTACATACACACTGCTTTATATTCCAGATTCTGAATATATTCAGGGGGCTGGGAGAGGGGGAAGATGGAGGGCTTTTGTAGGAGCACACACAGATCCCAGCCCTGGGCTTAATCTGGTGGGCTGTAAGACAAAGCTGGCCAGTGGCTTTGTGTCACAGGAATGAGCTGAGCAGTACAACACAAATTCCAGTGTTTGTAAACATTTCATTCCCATCATTTGCACAGGGCTGCTCTGTTGAAGTGAGGAGTTTCTGGAGAAACCCTGCAGCTGGGAGGGGGGGGTTAAATCTCAGCACTTTAGTTGCAGTGGTTCCTCCCAGTGCCAGGTTTTTGCAGTATCGTTACCCACACACAGAGCACGAGGATCCCAGGCAGCTCCATTCAGGAGCAGCACAGCAAAGTTGACTGAACATTTTTCTCCTACAGGAATATGACGATGATAGGTTCTGCACAACGTGGTCAGACTTGTGCTCACTTCACTGGATGCTACACCATTACAAAATCCATTCTGAAATCTCTTCCTGCCTCCAAGATAATTGGGAAAATAACAGAGCTCCAGCAGCAAAAGCCTTGCTGTATGTGTAATGAAGATCTCGGATCAAACACCTCAATGGATTCTCTTAAAATAAGTGTATTATAATTTCCTAGATTATTACCTGCCAAAGCTCAGTGGGTGGGCTCTGAAGGCCTACGCTGTCAGGAATCCCAGGTTCTTAGAATCCTGTCATATCTGTCTGCATCCACCCCCTCAGTGTTTCCAGTTTCCCTTCTTCTGCTTCTGCAAGTAATTCCCTTGGTAGCTGTCACATTAAGATATTGGGATACAGCCTTCCCACTGCACTTTTGGATTCCAGCTCAACCTGACTGTCAACTTCACTAACAGAAAGTGAGTACAACCTCCTCCAGTGCCTTGAGATTAATTTGCCCTGAGCTAATGAAAGTCAATTTCTAATTTCAACCCCTAATTGTGATCAATAGGGCTTGAATGAAACTTATCCAGACAAACAGGGAGTGAACTGATAGGCAGAATCCATATCCAATGTGGCCATTTAGGATTATGTGCCAGCCAGATTGGATTCTTCAGGTTTAGGCATTTTTCAAAAAGAGGGAGATGACAGTTCAGAGTTACCACAGGAGCAAATCTGGTGAAGTTGAAGAGCACAGTAAATGGGTTTAGAGTCCCACAGATGATCACTGGTTTTTACATAAATGGACATTCCATAAGGTGCCTCACACACTTTACTGGGAGCTCTGTTCCTTGCTGCTGGTAAGGCCTAAATCCTGACCAACCCATCACCTCTGTCTCTTCACTCCCTCACTTTTACTCCAAACCACCTTAGAGCATGGACAGCTTATTTCAGTTCCTGTGGCATTCTCTGAGGCATGATGGGGAGGAAAACTTCACAATTCTCCTGCATTCTTAATTCAGAACAAAAACCCCAACAAAAAACCTTACACACACACACACTAACAAACCATTTAACCAATTTATACTTTTAATAAGCTTCCAATCAGGTTATTTTTAACTCAGAAAACTCATTTGATTATACTGGTGGCTCATGGACAAGCTTGTTGTCTACAGATAAAAGCTGTTCTGGACAGGAGTTGGGCTGTGCATTTTTGTGCTTTTTTTCCTATTATTGAACACCATGGCCAACATTTTGCAGAGATAAAATAATGAGAACAATATTTTCAAGCCTGATATCAAGGGCAACACTTCCCAAAGTGCTTTGTTTATGCTGCTGTTTTTCGGGAAGTTTCCCAGTTTGTTGTTCCCACCAGTGTTATGATGAGGGCAACAATTTTAGACATTTGAGTGTAAAATTTCCTTATTGTGTCACTTCCCCTTGCACGAAGTGAGACTGGCAGCTTGTATTTGCTACTCATACTCACAGTAGTAGTCTTTCCTCTTTTCACAGATAGTACTACAATGGTTTTATAACTACACACAGAGAGCAGCAGTAGAAATGGCAGTAAAATTAATCAGCCTTGTATCTGTTTTTAAAATCCTGCCTTATCATGCATGTATTTTGGGTTTTCTCAGATTATGGTTATAATAAATGAATAATGAACCTTTGCAAGCATATAGAGAGAGGCATCATCCTCATACAATTGACTGTGTTCACACAACAGGGATGTGTAAACTATCTTTGGATCCAGGAGGTGGAAGAGAACAGATGAATCTGTGGAGCAGAATAATACTTGTGGAATGTTTTCTTCTACAGGATATCCAAGTATGTGGGCTGGAACATGGAATTGGGGGAGTTACAAATATATTTAATATACTATACTATAGAGTGTATATTCTATATAAATATACTTGATACTGCAAATTCCTTATTTTGGTATTAAGTCAACACATCACTCCACACTTCAGTTCTGCCAGCAACAAGCAAGAACCAGATCCCTTACAAAGGAGGAAGAACAAATCTAATAATTAGCAATTCCTCATAGATAGCAGAAAGAATACTCATTACCAATCCCATCCAGATTGGTGTAAGCTCAGCAGCAGCACATTCAGGGGTAACTTGCCATGTCAATGTCCTCCTGTTTGTCAGGAGATTTCTAAACTACGAGAAATTATTATTTCCCATGTATAAAATAACAATAGGAACTGTTAGAGAATGAGAGATTTATCTTTTCAAGCTACTCCTGGAAACCTAAAAGCTTCTCTAGCTGGTCAGACCACAGAAACATCAGATGAACAAGACAATTTAGACCATTTGTTTACCTTGTCACACTTCCTTTGTCATGGAAGAAACACTTAACACTGGCCAAAAAGAATGGCGAAACTTGAGAAAGATGACAATTCTATAAATCCATAGTTATGATATTTCAGCTGTTTCACCACAGCTACATCATTGGATAAATAAGGGAGTGTAGTTGGGAAAAAGGTGCAGCCTTCCCCAAGAAATCAAACGGAATATCCAATTTTTCACCTTGCAGAGGGAGAAGTGCTTGTAGTTTGTATCGATTTCAGCTGTCCAGCCTCTAACTGGAACTGATTGGGTGATTAGGTACAATCCGTGTTTTACTGGGAGGTTTAAACACAGCCTGTTGAGAGAAGGTAACTGAAGTGATCATCCTGGCAATTCCTTTTAATTGTTTCAGCTGATCCAATGTTTCAGGTCGAATTACTCTCACAGTTTTATTTTCAAAATTATTTTCAATTGACACTGTGTCTGTTACATTTTCTCATTCTGCCCGTTTCTTCTTGAGGCATTAATTGGTGACTGCTGACTGCTGGAAAACAACCCATGGACATTTCAGATTGTTCTTTTTTTTAAGCAAGGTTTCCAAGCTCCTTGATTGCAGAGTAAAAGTCTAAAATGTTTCCAACTACATCTTTCAGAAGCAAACCCAACACCAGAGTTTCTTCTCAATTATTTTATATTTACATCAGTTGTATCATTTTGAGCTAAGTTGTGACACAAGGATTTCTTGGTTTGGCAGCACTTTCTAATTCACATTTTCTTTTGTACATTCTTGTTTTAGGAATCTTTATGGCATTTTTAATGCCATTTTTGTATGAGACTTTCCTAGAGGCACAAGGAAGGCACTTGTCAAACAAAATTCCCAATTCCTATTTTTAGCAGGAGCACAATATAATTATAATTTAATTTAAATGAAAACTTTGTCATGGAACAGGCAGAGAGTGGGGAGAAGAGATCAAGAATGAAAAGGATTTTCTTAAGTGGAGAAGAAATTATGAATGTCTACTTTTAAACCAAAAGTGACTTGCTCTTTTCTTTCCCCCCCCCCCATAAATTTTTCCAACCTCGTGCCCTGCTTTATGTATTTATCCTTCCTTTTTCCTAGAAAAGTAAAACAACTCATCTTCCTTAAAATAAAGGATAAATATAGAGGAAATTAATTAACTCAGTTCTCAGACATAAGGGTTTATGAAACTGGAGGATGTGATAGTTTATTCTTGGATTTAAAAGCAGCAATTTTTGAGGGTCATATCCTGTGCCTTTTTATTTAGCCCAAACTTCCTTTGACATAACTTGGAAGTCCTTGACATGCAAAAAATGCGAATTAACCTCCACACACACTGTGGGGCTTGGCATTTCCCTGGAACTTCCCAGGTTTATTGTTGCTACCAGGATCACTACCAGGGTTTAACACCTCTGAATTTTCTGTTCTATCTGCCAGACAGCCACAGGCAAAAAGAACACTGTCACACCTCGTACAGCACCGAAAGGAGACACTTGAATTATTTTATCAGTCTTTCCAAAAAAACTTTGACTTCAACCTAAAACAGTTCCCTGAAAAGCATCTGGAGCTGGTAGCAGGATATTAATAGCAAACCCCCATGAAAGCAGGAGCATGAGAAAGCACCAGATACTTCTCTAAATAAAAGTAACAGCACAGCCCCAATACCTGGCAGGGATGTCAAGGTACAAACCCAGCACTGTGTAAGCAACTTCAGCTCAGGAACTTGGCCAGGATAAAAAAATTGAGGAGTTTCTCTATTTTGCAAATGCCTTTCACAGACTGACAATGATTCTCTAAGGAATGAATGGGTGGGTCACTTAGGTTTGTGATATTTTTTAACTCTTTCTTCCTCTTTCTGGTTTATTATTTCACACTACTTTGAGGAGCTGGGTTCAATCTCTTTACAAACATAAGGCAGACTTCCTCAAAGTGCTTTCCTTTTTCATTCTGTACGTCCTCAACAGATGTTCTTTTTCATCTCTAGTTCAGAAAAATCAAAAATAATACCCACCCCATGAGGTGTAAATTCCAGATTCAATATTTCAGGGTTTTATTCCTGTTAAGGTACACAGACGTAACATGGAAACAGGAACAGCACAACTTCACCAGTTTTCAGAAGACAATAAATTAAGTTGAATAGTTTTCAATATCTTAGTGTAAATACAGCTTTTTATTAAGTAAATCACATATTTTGTAATATATAGAACATATATCTTGTAATTGGTTTCTTAAAGCTATTTAATATAGTATTATGTTAACAGAAATGGAAGAAGAGCTTTTTTAAAGAATGATAATCTAAATATTTAGAGCTCATTGCTTTCTGCATTAAATTTTCAACCAGCTAGGATGAATTTAAGAGGTATGTTTCAGATTTATTGTATTCTACTCTATATACTCCATGTTGACAAACCTTTTTAGTTGCATCTCCCAAGACACAGGAAAAGTTTGTAAAATTTGGGGGAGGAGAGAAATATTTTTAGGATATTTAGTAATTTTTTAGGATAAAGTACTTTTTCTCTAATCCCCAGAGCCAGATTTAGAACTTTGTGGCTTGGCTCCTGTTTTTGGAGATGACTTTATTGGATGTCGTGGACAGCATCAGCACTTAGGAAAACAAAGTGAATGTGAATTGTGGGGTGCTAAACCAAAAATATCTACAAGTCAAAAATGCCTCTCTAAAATTAGTATACAGTGTAATTAGTGAGATTTAAAGCATTCTGTATGATCATTTGGGTCATTCCTAATCAGCAAAATGGACAGAGGTTGACAGCAATGAGGGAAGTTTAAAGCACTTCAGATTGGTTCTCAATGCATTGGGGAAGGGGAGCAGTCACTTAATGCAGGCTCAGCTCCTCTCCAGTCTGGACACACATCCCAGAACCTGCAGCTGCTTTTCCCACTCATCCCAGAGGGAATTGCACCAGTTTTACACAGTGATGACTCTCGCTCTCTGTTTATATAGAAGACAATTATTTCTATTGATTTACACAGTTTGTACTGCTGAGGTAAAAGGCTAAAAGCTCACACTTCTGTTTTATCAATGCTCATTTCTACTGGGGGCCCTTTCACCAACAATTCACTTCAGGTTAGGATCAATTAATTTTTTTATGGAATCTGATACTTTGGATATTTTAAAATCTGAATTTTTTTGGAGTGCCAAGAAGAGGAGAGATTAAAATCATGTTACACCAGGTAGTTCCCTCACTCTCTGAGGAGCAAACTCCAGCAAGAAAGCAGAACTGAGAACAACCCAACACCCCCTTGCTCTGCAAGCACAAAGTGTCTGTCCCAAACAGGAGTGTTCCTCTAATCCTCAGAAATATTGACCTTCTGACTTCTCATTACCAAACATTTTGGTTTTTACTCTGCTTTTCAGAAGAAAGTGGAACTGAATTCAATAGGAACTGAATGTTTCCTGGATTTTCAGCTGATCTATTACAAACTAAGAAACCAAATACCTTATTTTTAATATTTATTTTGTTGAGAAAAAGAAAACAACGAAAATTTATTGAATTCTCAACTAGAGCATGGGGATTTCAGCCTTGCAGAACTTGGAGTTAGGACTGAAACGAATGGAATCTTTGTGGCAGCTAATTAATCTAACATGCAGAGCACTGTGTTTGTAACACTAACGAGGAACAACTCACCACGTTCATTTCAGCTCTCTGAACCTCGGTAAGAAGGTCATAGCCTGAGGTGAAAGGAACAGCCCCCGAGACAGTGCCAAGAAGTTAAAATGCCAAGGGCCTATTTTTACATGCTGCTTCTATTTTTAGTTACACCGTGATGGAAGTACAGAGCCTATGAAAAAATCATATTCTCAAATGAGAGAAAGTACTCAAATTCTTTACTGTAAATGAAGAATAGAAGAAACTAAACTTGAAAAACTGTTAGGTACAATTTAACAGGCTCTACTGGATCATCAAAGGCCAGCAAAAATAGCTTCAAAATCCTATCCTCTGAGAAAACTCAGGAGCTGCCCATAATTTTACCCAATTAATCAAATATTCCTTTTCTTGTAATTACAGCTTCCCACTTCAGGTTTGTGTGCATCCAAGCCCATTTTCCCGTGCTCAAAGTTTAACAGCTCGCTTTGCAATCCTGCTGTGCCACCAAAACCCATCCAACCTCAGAGTGCACAGAGAGTTCAGAGCTGGGAGCACCACAGCTTCAAACGCTGCTTCAGTTACTCAATCATTACTTGCCCTCAGCTGTTTTCCATCCAATATAAACATAAACTGAGGTAATCCTGCAATCTGGTTAACTTGTTTAACTTCTGTATTAATTATAGAAGTACCCAAGGGCAGCTATTTCCCACGCACTCCTAATTTATGGCTCTGATGATTACTTCTTTATAAAATGTCTTATTAAAGGCGGGTAATGTTGTTTCTTCTTAATGAAGTACAAAGGCACGGCAGAAATGTTTCTGTAAAACAAGTCCACAGTCTGCAATCATTTTATCTAATCACCAGTGTGTTATAACAACAAAAATATGGAATATTTGGTTAGTAATTGAGATTTCAGCCAACCCAAACAGAAGGCCCTAAAGTACAACTTGTAGCCATGGTCATTTAGCAGTGTCATGGGTTCCTAGCCTGTCACACACACATATTGTCCAGAATACATTTATTTTTATAATCACTTGCATTACATAATTGTGATTGCATTGCATAAGACAGTCTTGCAGCATGCTTCAAAGAACATCTAATGTTTTAAACTGCTAACTCCATTTCATCCCATTTCTCACATGTCTTTCCTAGACAGCGAGGAGAAAACAAACCCAAAAAAGAGCAGGCACCAAAAAATTGGAAAAAAGAAAATGGTGTGGAACAGCCAGAGAATATTGAAGAGTATCAAATACAGTAATAAATAGTATTCTCATTATCTGTGTGCTGCATGCCCTGTTGCTTTTGCTTTTAATGTGATCATGTAAGCAATTTAGTCAGACAACAAAAATGAAGGAGAGCAGACATCACCGACACAGCAGCCAAGGCACTGAAACTTCTGCTCACATAACATAAAGCAAACTAAAAGTTTAGCCTTCTATGAAAAGAGCCACAACTAAGTTCTTCAAAGAACATGTGGAGCAATACTCTGCCACTGCTGAAGACAATTACAATGAGGCATTTTAAGGATAAAAAAGTTCCATGCAGGGTGTTTTGTGTAAGAAAGAATTACCAAACTCTCCAGAGGAATGAAGCTCGTCACTTTCAAAAGGTAGAGTCAAAAGTAGTTCCACATGATGGCCAATAAGATTTTCATTTCAAGAGGGGTTGTATAAGGTCCGAAAAAAGTATGTGTTACCACAGATCTAATTCTTCAGTCGGTTTGTACTCAAAAGCAAACAGCCTCACTTAGGAGAAGCAGAATCTGTGCAAAATGCTCTTGGGTCAAAAAAAATCTTGGTGTGAAAAGCTCCTAACAATATTAATTCTCTTTAATGTGTTGTACTACCAGCAGCGTTCATTGAAATAAAAGCACTGGAATGAATATATTTCCATAATCTGTTCACTAAGAATGATTTTTTTAATGCTATATAAAGCAACTTCCAAGCATAGTCACCCTCATGCTTGAAAAACTCAGCATCCTTTTAATCATAAAGTAGGAAGTTTTGAAATGTCACCTTGTATGTTAACCATTACAAAATATAAATCTGCAATTTAGACAGCTCATTTGAGATGATATTCCTTTTTTAAAAATGAGTATCAAAATATTTGATTTCCTTCAATATTTTTAAAAGCGTGGGAGCGTGAGCTGAATATGCCTTAGAAACAACAAGAAGAATCCCTCAATATGTAGAGGTTTAGTTGTGTCTGGAAAATGTTTATTTCTAAACACCATCTATTTGTAGATTATAATTTCCAGGTTAGAGGGGATAAAATGTCTGTGCCGTGACATCACCAGCACCCACAAGAGGGGTCCTTCTCAAGAGTGACAAGGCACTACCAGCAATACTGAGGCTCTTGACTTTCTGCACATCCTCCTGTGGGATGGTTTAGGATTTCTTTACAGAGAAACACCAGGATTTCTAGCACCAAAATCCCTTGGGTCTGATGTCAGCATCCTCAGCCATACCCAGTCAGCTCAACAACCACCCCTTGAAGGGATTCTGAATCTTGGAGGGGCTCCTGTAAGACATTAACACAGCTACAACCTGGAGATGGGAAATCCCAGACTGGTTTGGATGGGAAGGGACTGTAAAGATCATCCAGTGTCACCCCTGCCATGGCAGGGACACCTTCCACTGTCCCAGGGTGCTCCAAGCCCTGCCCAACCTGGCCTTGGACACTGCCAGGGATCCAGGGGCAGCCACAGCTTCTCTGGGCAGCCCTCCTCACCCTCACAGGGAACAATTTCTTCCTGATATCAAATCTAAACCAAGATTAGACTAAATATTCCTAATATGGAGTCTAAATATTCCTAATATGGAGTCTAAATTGAATAGTCTTTATCCAATCTCATTAACCATAGAAAATGCCTCAGCCAGGTGCAGCCAATATCTCCTTCTGTCATTCATCGTGGGCACAGGCCAACATTATCATTTCTATTGTAAAGCCTCACAAAAAATGATGAAAAAGCACCATGTTAAAAAGGATGCAACGACTTTTTTGTTGGTCCTTGTGATTAATATTAGACGTGGCAAGTAGTTAATTATATTTCTTAAAAGGACTTTGAGATTGCAATCAATAGAATTGATTACAAAAGACAAATTATGAAGGAGTAAAACATCACAGCCTATTTAATATGATGCTAAGAAAGCCCATCCAGCATCATATATGAATTTCAACTTAAAGTGACAACAGTGCCAGCTTTCATGTGATAGAAGTTAAGAGAGCAATTCAAAAACGTGTATATCTGCTTTTTAAAGGGAGAGAATTCTATCTCTCCACTTAACAGAGATGGTGACAGCAGAAAGAACAGTTTTCAAGAGATTGCTCTATTAAAAAAGGAATTCTGCTCATGGAAAATTACCACAAAAAGGTCTTTTTTAGCTTAACATTGCAAGTTGAGGGGCAAAACCTCCCTTCTCATTTAATGTCCAGATTTCATATCACTCCAGTGTTAAAAGGGTGAGCCTACATTGCCTTTCTTGATTCTTTATAGTAAGACTGCAGGAAATCCATAAGTAAAAAATATTTTTTCTCTTTAAGAGAAAGAAAGGATCAATTAAAAAACTCACTTCAAATACTGGATTTTATTGGAATCTAAGTATTCTGTGAATGTTGCACAGTATTCTGTGAAGAAATGTAAAAGGACAGAGCTTAGAAATTTTTCTTTTCATGTTCCAAGTCAAAGCAAGACTTTTGCAATCTTTAAAAAAATAATGTTGTCATCAGGGACTTAGCTTAGAACTTAAGATGACGTAACAATAAATTTTAGTTTTATTTTACTTACCATCTTCTGAAAACTCAACACTGGAGAAGCAGGGCTACTTCCTAAGCTTGTTCAAATGAAACTGAAAATGAACATTTGAAAGCAAAACTGTTGTACCCCCAAAACCACTGAAAAGAAACCTGAACCAGGAAATGATACCAACTATATCTATTCCCATCAAAGCTTGGGGGGAAAAAGAGAAAAATAAAAGCAAGAAGAGCATGCAGTTGAATTTTTCAAAGTATTTCATTTGAACAGGAAAAAAAAGTGTAGCAGCAAGACAAATCTGTTCTTCCTGGTGACACAACTTGTAAGAGTCTGGCTGTGTCCTCTCTTGGCAAGCACAACTTGGCTGATTTGTTTTTCAGAGGTCTTATCAAGAACCAGCTTTTTAAAATCATCAGATTTAATAAAAGTATAAGTAGGAAGAGACCAGAGCATGCTATGTAACTTTGTTACATCAGATTAGTAACTTCTTCCTTTAAAATGAGTCAGAAATCAGGTCTGCTCCTGATTCAGCAGGAACAAGTGATGGAGTCTCATATTTAACATTTTAAAGCCTTGGTATGTTTGTTTCTACGTAGAGACTATGTCTATTGTGTATTTTTCTCTTGAATAACATGGTCTAGCTACAGCCTGAATGTTCATTTTGTGGTTATCAGCCAATGTTCCAAGGCAATCCCTTTTTGACTATTTTCTCCATCTAATGCACCTCCTGTTGATGGGTTTCATTCTGGGGAGGGTCACTAAGAAAACACACAGTGCCCATTTTGTGGCATTTAGACAGATATAAAGATTACATTAATCTAATTTTCTAAGCATATGTTGCCTCTAGAAAAAAAAAAAGGAACTGGAAACCTCAGAGGGGAATATGAGTCTTTTGGAAAATAGTAGGAAAATCTCATAACTAAGAACTCTTTGATACTGATCTACACAGTGACAGAAAACCATTATATTTGCTCATGATTAGCAATATGTTCTCATTTCTGAGAAGGTCTTACTTTCCTCAAAAAGATCTAAAGCTCTGTGCTTAAAATAGATGAAAAACAGCTGTTGGATTTTTCACAGCAATGGGTTTTATCCTCATGCTACATAGAATGCAAACCAGTCATTTGACTAATATATAGTTGCAGAAAACATGCCTTCAGAATAGAGTCTCTCCTGCTAATGACAAACCAAGGAAATATTCTCTTTTACATGAGTTTTCATATGCTTTTTTATTATTATTTTTTTAGCCCAATCATAACTGTTCGGAAGAAGAGCAGCTTGACTCATATGCATGAAGTTTCCCACCTCTGGAACCACCTGACCAGTTGAAGCCTTGGCTTTAAAGGGTGCAAACATTCTGCTTTTGCCTGTTTCATAGTCTTGTCACATTTTAAGTTTCTCTGGTGACTGGAGAGTGAACTAAAAATACAGTACCTTACCTGAAGAATACTTTTGCATATTTGCACTTACCTCAGATTCCACCACCGTTCAAGAAAACACTATTTCAGTTTAGCTCTGTCTTAGGAGTTGTTAGATTTGGCTTATAATATTTTAAAATGTTTTATTTAAGCCTTTAGGAAACTATTTTCTTACAACATGATCCCCTGCTCCCTTGCTTTTGAGGTAGGCATTGGTTTTTGCCTAAAGAAGGAAGCTTGCATTGATTTCACCACAAACAAAGCCAGGGGATGCTTCATTCAGTGGCCATCCAAAGATTTATACTGAAGGCTGAAAAAACCCAAAGAGCCACAACCTAGCAAGAGCTTTCTCTATAAAAAGAATCCTCTCAAGATGTCTTTTTTTTTTTTTTCCTTATTAATTTCAGCCATGAATATGAGCCTCAGAAACTGGGGAATCTGGGGTATGGGGACAGGCAGAGAGAGAAGAGACGGGGGAGGAATTCCAGTTCAAAATAATTTCATAGCTATTTTTCAAATAATACTTTCAAATAATCTGCTCCATGTCTAAAACTTTATTCCCACTAACGTGACTTTGGATTTCACAAGCTTGTTTAAAAATAACCCAACAAAACACGTCCTAAATTGGTAGAAGGGACTTGCCTCTCTGCTCTCTACCACATCCTATGAATGTGCTGCTGTATTCCAGAGACTTTCCAAAGGTGGCAGGGCGAGCATGTGTGAATAGGAGAGCTTTGTCCTCTGCAGCTATCATTGTGTTGTCCCTATCGTCCACAAACGCAGAGGGCAGATGAGAACTGGATAGAAACAGACCATGCAGTTGTAAAACCCGGTTCTTTTCTCTCTTTATTTATTTATTTCTGCGACTGAGTAACACCTCTCATTACAATTACCGGCTCAATGGCAGAAAAGCTCCCCGGTGTGCTGTGCAGATTTTCACAGCTTCATTTGTCTCCTCCTGTGGCATCAGTTTAAAAAGGTTCCTAAAGAATCGCCACTAACAACCGTTTCTATTTCGAGCTTTCAAAGCCGGAGCTGAGCACAATACAAGGCTCTGGTAACTGATCTTTAGGTTTCAGTCCACAGACTTTCCACACTGGGAATAGATCCCATCTGTTTCCTCTTTATGCACCAGCCTTTAGAAAGCACAGATCTGGAAACTGCCTCCGTACAGAACCGAGTATAGCCGGCTTTCCCCAGCTGACGGCAGAAAAATCCCCATGATTATGGATAGCTCTCTCCCAAGGTTTTCTACTCCTCTTTTCTCCCCGGTCTGTGAATACACGGTGTGCTTTTCTCCATGTGGGGTGGTTTTTTGGAAGGGTGAAGGGGGTGGACCGCCTCTCTTTCCTTGCCCCTTCTTCTTTCCCCTTCTTGGCAGAGGTTTCCCCATTTACAAACCCTCACAGGGGGAACATTTCAATTTCAAGCCCCAGCACAACCAACCACAGGCAAACCTCCCTCCTGCTTTGGCACCAGAGCGTGAGACGTTTCCCCCACCGCTCTCCCTCCCCAGCAAGCTGCTCTCCAGATGGATGCTCGTGGCTCTGCCTTGTCTCTTCCCTTCGCCTGTCCCGGCCAGAGGGAAGCAGAGGGCACAGAGCAGAGGATTCTTTGGGCCAGGGGCAGCCGCACAGAGCAGGACGCTGTGACCCAGGGCTGCTCAGCACTGGGAAAGTCCTGAACTCTTTTGCCTCGGGGATCCCCCCCGTCCTCGCTTCCCTCCCTCAGCCCCACATTGGGGAGTCCCCTCAGCCACACATGGGGAAGTCCCTCAGCCCACGTTGGGGGCCCCCTCAGCCCCACATTGGGGAGTCCCTCAGTCACACACTGGGGTTCTTCCCCACATGGGGAGTCCCTCAGCCCCACACAGGAAGGTCCCCTCAGCCCCGCGCCCTGCCCCGCTCCCCTCAGCCCGGCACTCACTACTTGTAGAGCTGCTGCAGGCAGAGGTCCAGGCACTCGCCCTCCACCTCCTCCTCCGTGATGTACTCCGAGAGCGGCCGGGGCAGCGAGGGTAGCGGCGGGGGCGGCGGCGGCGGGGCGGGCGGCTGAGGGTCGCCGGCGTCGCCCTCGCCGCCTTCTCCCTCCTCCGCCTCGGCGGCTGCTCCCGCTTCTCCCTCTGCCCCGGGCTCCTCGTCAGCGTCGCCCGCGGCTTCGGCAGCGGGCGTGGGGGCCGCCGGCTCCGGCTCGGGATCCGGCTCCGGCTCGGGCTCGGGCTCGGGCTCCGGCTCCGGCTCTGCCCCGAAGGGCCCGCGGAACTCGCCCAGGAACAGCTCGAGGAAGCGGCGG
>VZTR01033812.1:0-25991 GCA_013400775.1 Chaetops frenatus | reverse complement strand
GCCCGGCAGGGTCCGGCGGCCGCCCGAGGGGGCGGCTCGGGCCGCGGCGCTGGCGGGGGAGCGGGAGCGGCGGCAGCCGCGCCGCTGTGATGAGTCATGCGAAGGCAGCCAGACGCGTAGGTTCCTCACAGGAACCCGGAGGAAACCTGAGCGTACATCGCCTGTTACCTAATCCCTGCCTCCTTCGGGGCTTCCCTGGAGCTTCCGCCGCCGGCGCCTCCGCTGCTGCCGGAGGGTGCGCGGGGCCGGGGCGACAGCGGGGGTCGTGAGGGGACGCCGCTGTCCCGCCGAGCCGCGGCCCGGGCCGGCGCCAGGAGCAGGCTCGGAGAGCGGGGTTGATATCGGAGCGTGTTTGCCTGAGGGGAACTGGCCATGAAAAAGGAAGAGGGTAGGTTTAGTTTAGGTGTTCGGAAGGAATTCTTCGCTGTGAGGATGGGGAGGCCCCGGCAGAGGTTGTCCGGAGAAGCTGTGGCTGCCCCATCCCTGGAAGTGTCCAAGGCCAGGTTGGATGGAGCTCTGAACGTCCATCCACGTTCAGTGTTCCTGCCCGTGACAGGGGTTCGAATAAATAATCTTTAAGCTCCCTTCTAACCCAAACCATTCCACGATCCTACGATAAATTATATATTACACAGTCTCTACACATGCAGTGTTCTGGCAGAGGAGAACTCGAGAGAAGCTAAAGATGCTACACCAACCAAAACTTAAAAGATAATCCATCAGTGGGAGATAAACTGACTTGAATATTCTCTTGCTGTCTAATAAGTGTCTTTCATATGTGAAAGGCATTTTGGCTTGTTTTATTCATTGCTGCTGGAAAGCTATTTTCAAAGTGATCAGGTCCATAAACACCAATAATGAACAGGTATAATTGCCACACATTTAAAATAGCTTGTACACAAGGGAGGGAATGATATCCTAAATGTCAGATATACCTTGAAAAATGGTCAAATTACGAGCCTCATATGCCAAAAACTCCTCGAATTTTTATCCATTGTAACAAGGACAGCATCTTGCTGAAACCTGTTGTTCTCTGCATTGTAGTAATTACCTGTGCATGTCAGGTGCTCCTGTACATCTGTCTTCTGTTTGGTGAATTATTTTAGAGCCAAACTAATTTTAGAATATTTCCTGCAACTGCATCAACTGATCATATTGCAATCTTGTGAATATGTAAAAGCCCTCAGAGTTAAAAATGTGATTGTCACAGTTAGTCTTAGTCTTTCACAGCTGACGGTGACAGAAAATCGCATCACTTCTCCTGGAAGGTTATCTCTAAGCAATATTTTTCTTTATACCACTTCTTTATTTTCAATTTAAAACTCGTTTATTTAGGGGTGCCAGGTGGGTTTGAAGGGTAAGAAACATTGAAGGGTAATAAACATTGCAGTTCTTTTTGAGCAGAGAGCCCCCGGTTGCAGTTGATGATGTCATTGCTGGATTTTGTTTTCTATTTTTTTATGTTTGTGTGTTCTGCATCATCAGTGAGTCACAAGCCCTGGGAGGATGTATATCAATGCAAGTATCACAAAGCAGTTTTAACTTCATGATTAGTTGTTTTTCACTAGGAATCCAGAGGCAGTTGGAGTTTCTAAGAAACTATAATCCAGATAATCTTCATGTAATATGATCTGAATTCTAAAAATTCTTATTATTACAATGTCTAAGGGAAGTCACAGCTAATTCAACAAGATGCAAGATCAGCTTCATGTTGTCTGACAAACAGCAATTAAAACTACCTAAGAAGATATTCCAAAGCATTTAGGGAGAATTTTCCTAAAATTCCTGTTAATTTTATACATTTTTTTTTGTTGCTTCAAACAGCACAGAAGAATATCTGGGAGTAATACCTACTCTGTTTCATGTTGAAATGTTAAAGTTACCAGATGTCCTTGATTCATCTTGGCAGTCCCCATGTGCTTTTCATCATTTGTCTCGTGGCAGAAGACACTAATTAAAATGAAATAGAGTAGAACTCCACGCTCAGGACGCTTTGTCAACTTTTGGCACCACGGTCAAGCCGGGATTGTTTTGCTGTGATATTAAATAGAGAGCTGATGGCTCCCAGCCACGCTGACATTTGCTTCTGGGAGGGAAAGGTGGGAAAGCATTCCCATTAAGCTGGAACGTGGAGCATACGGTGGCTGTGGGTGGTGTGGCTGAGCCAGGCAGGAGGAAGCTGCTGCCCTGCTCTCTGTGGGGCCACTGGGGTGGCCCATTCCCCCAGAAGGAGCCACCCTGCTCCTCAGAGCTGCCCAGAAAAGGAAGCTCTGAGCACCCACTGATCCCTCAGAACGAGTGCTTGGTGCTGTTACAAAATGTTTGGAGCGTTCAGGAACTCTCGGGGCTAAATTTAGAGTGCCTGGCTGGGCTCTGGATATCACTGGGGAGCAGCAGGGTGGATGGTTCCGATGGCATGAGGGGAGGTGGATGGAATAAACCCACAATTCACAACATTCCGAGTCGGAGACTGTCATGGCAGAAACAGGCTTGGAACAGAGAAGATCTGTGAAAACCATGAAACAGTGTTTGTGAGAAGTTCTCACGCAGTGAATTTAAACAACTCTTTGTTCCCAAGACCAGCTTAACATCAACATGCACAAAGAATGTTAAACAATAAGATAGCACCTTGCACCTGCAAGGCTGTACGTGAGAATCACTCTAATTAGTTAAGATGATTGTTCATATCTTTTACCCAATGAGATTTTGTTTTTAATATATGTTATATATTAAAGTGTGAATTCTTAATAAAACTTCTCTCTCTCTTTGCCTTGATAAATATAGTGGAGTCTATTTCGTGTCACTAAACTCAACAGTGACATGAGACCATTGCAAATCCTATGGAGAACAAGGCTTGCACCTGACTTGAGAAGGAAACACAGATGTTTGTATCCTTTTCAGCTTAATCATGTTACTTTTTGTTTTCAAAACGAATGTTTTACAATGTTGTTTTGGAAGAAATCTGTTTTATTTCAGCCTCAAAATGATGTCTTCCTCTTTCTCATTTGCTGTTGAGAAATAAGCAGGGTTTGAACAGGCCTTGGGGAGGTGGCCTGAATTGTATGGAGGGCGAAAAGAAGTGCTTTTTAATTCTTTGTAACCTTTGGAAGTGACTCCTGTGGGCTGTCAAACAGAAGACAGGTAGGGTCATGAAGAATGCTTGGACAATATTTAACATACCTGTGGTACATGATCTGATACCACACAAATGAGTTTAATGGGAAAAATCCAGTGGTAAATGCCTCTTCGAAGTAGGGCTTCTTCCTTTAAAAAGTAGGGCTTTTGCAGTAAACCTGAATTAATTTTAGCAGCTATATTCAGTTTTAGTAATTCCAGCTGCCTAAGACTAAAGGCAGCAAGAATTTGTATGGAATACAGCAAGAAGACTCTTGTTGACAGAGTCAACATCCATCAAGCTCCAGTTAATTTTCTTAGGTTCAGTCTGTTCAACTGCAGCTTAAAAAAGCTGAGTAACTTCTGTCCCCATAGTTTTATTGGCTCCTTGACCATAATAAGGATTTTCTGGGGGTGTTCCTAAACACTGAAGTCCTTCTCTCTTTTTCTTTCTCTTACTATTTTTTTCCCAAGTTTTCGAGGTCAAGTCAGCTTTTCCAGATTAATAGTCAAAGATTATTCTGAAATATCCCTATCCATTGCAAAACATGGGATTTCAGGCCTGAATCCCACTTCCAGCTGTCATGGAAATTTCCAGTCCCATCCCAAAGGAAAATTCCATTTTCAGCCTTCCATTCCCTGTTTAGGAAAGAGTGTGCTTTGAATAAGTGTCTCCCTCAAATCCCATTGATGTAGCTGATTCTACCTTCTTTCAACAGCCTCAAACCCTATGATTTAGCCACAGAAACTTGTAATCATTTCAGATATTAATGAATGAATGACTTTGAAAGACATAGAGTTATGTGATGTAACCCGTTTACTATCAAAAGTGTAGAAAGCAGTAAGCTCATCTAGTAAAAAAAAAAGTGTTACAATCTTGTACCGACACACTGCACTTTATCGGCATTATTTTCTTGCTAAGGAGACAACTTGTTCTTTAGCCCAAAACATTTTAATTTAGTAACATATATGATACAAAAAGAATTACTAAGTGAGTGTAGTTGTAACTCTGTTGCTAAAATTGCAGCAGTTCACACTAAATAAATTAAGGGTATTAGAAGGATATGTGTCAGAAATTTAAATCTCCAAAACAATGCAAACTGAGCAAGTATTCAAACAGAATATTTGTGGCCTTTGAGAAAAACATCCAGATCCAATTAAAACCATTTGTTAAGGTCTGTAGAGTTTCTTTTTTTACTTTTTTTTATATGTTATAAAATACTTTAAACCTTCCCCCTTCTCATTGTTTGAAACTAAAATGTGATTTTTTTTTTATTTTTAAATATCCTGATGCTTCTTTGGCTCAGTTTAAATCAATGGCAAGTAATTCTTGTAATAAAATGAGCAGTATTAGCTATAATTCTTGAAGGACGACTTAGTAAAATACAGACTTTTCTATGCATTCTTTTGGCCCATAATCTAACATTTTTACTACTTGTGTAATGATGGAACTATTGCTTTTAATGCCATTTATTATTTCAATAGATAGAGTTAAAACTGCGTAGAGTTTAGGCTCTCTAATAGATAGATAGTGGATATTGTAGGAATATTTCTTGCTTGTGGGAAGCAAGAGAGGAGCTGACAGTTTAACAGTGGGTGCATTTGTGGGTGAAATTCAGTACTGGGAAAGGGGCCAGTTCCCGGTGATTTCATTCTTCAGGAGAGAACATTAATGCAGGCATCTTGCTCTAGCCAAGGGAAGCCAAGTCCCCTGACCCTAATCATCCCAAATGAGTGCATGGCCAGGAGCCACGAGACACCGAGTGCCCAGCCTGGGGAGCAGCAGAGGGAAGCCCGGAGCAGGGAGCAGCTGGCACCGGTTCCTGGAGCCGAGGGGCGGAGGAGGAGGAGGAGGAGGAGGCTGCTGGCCAGGCTGCTCCTGGGCACTGCCAGCGCCACATTCCCCTGCAGCCAGGCTCCCTGTGTGAGCTCTTAGCACGGCCCTGGCGCTTGAGAACACAGGCTGATCCCCTGCTTCTCATCCTTTTAAAAAACTGTTATTTCCCCTCTGTAATATTTGTGTTACTGCCATGTCAGTGCTCTGTTTATTCCATTTCCATCAAGGATAAGAAAGCACCAACCCATACTTCGAAACTTACCACCTGTATTTCATATAGAATTAGCACATATTAAAACAGTGCAACACATCTCAATGTGCCTTTCTAAAGAATTATTATCCTGAGCATGGTAAAGGGTCTCTTTTGAGAAGGTGGAGCACAGTGACTTACCCTTCCAGCTTTTCATCTTCTTTTGTTCAGGACAAGGGTGGAGTTCAAAAGGCAGGCAGTAAGCATTTCACCTTTGTTGTTAATCCATTAAATATTGAGAATAAATCTGATCTAAATTTAGTCCCCCCATAAAATAACTAAAAGAACAGTAACTGAAATGCAACAGGAAAATGGTTGTTATATTTTAAATGTACTTTTTGCAGCTCTGTGTTCAGCACTCACGTTAGCGGACAAATCTCCTTTTCACACGAATCAATCACTTTGTGATCGACTTCAATAGGAGATTGATTTCCTACCCTGAACCTTGGCTACATCTTTGTACCTCCAGTTAAGCTATTTCTTGTCCATGTTTTCTTAAATTTACTCTGCTTAGAGGCTAGCTGGTTCCTCAGTATTTCATAATGGAAAAGGTGCAGAACACATGAAATCAGGAATAAATAAATTGTTATTTTTCCTGTCCAAACTAAAGAGTTTCTAAGCAGGACTCAGGGCTTGAGAATTCTTCTGTGACCGCAGTGTTTGCCTGTTGCCAAGGCCTGTGGTGGGATCTGGATTCTTGTTGTGGTGACAAAATAAGTTCCTCCACCACAAGTAAATGTCGTCCCCACAAAATGGAATAATTTCAAACTCAGCATGACAGTCAAAGCCCTTGGCTTTCAGCAAACTGGGACTTAAGCAGCAAATCAAACAACCCATTTTCTTTTTGATGCAGTGCCATGAGGTTGGCCACTTAGAATCTTACTTTGTGTGCAGTAGTAAAATTCTCTTCTGCCCCTCGCTGCTGGGCACCGATGCTGTGACAGGCATGAGAATTCCAAGTGGAAAAAAATCCACTTGCCATGGAAGATTTACTGGTGAGGCAACGGTCAAATTTTTTCTTTCTCTGCAATTCTGAGCCTGGAACAGCTTCCTTGTCTCCAGCAGATGAGAACGAAATCTGGCTCATTTAATCTAATTTTGTCTCCGCCAACAGATCCTTCTCTCAGTTCTGGTCTGCAGAGCTGATTTTTATAATAGCTTCAATAGGAAAAAAAGAGAGAAAAATTAAAAAATCTCAGCATAGAGAGCATCCAATGTTTCCCCTGGACATTTTGTAACTCCCACTGTTAACCAGTAACTGTGCATCTTTTTTTATTTGAATAATGATGCCCATAACACTGGAAGCTCTACCATTTACTCAGCCAAGACCATTTATCTTGTTATAACAGGATCAGCATCTCAGCTGGGGCTTCTGGATGCTACTCTACTACAAACAAAATTAAAACCACCAGTCAGCTGAAATTAATAGTATATGGGAGCCACACTGTTACTCTGCTCACACACAGAAGGACGTGTGGAGGGTGTTAAATCCCAGCACAATGCACTGAGAGAAATGGATTTTTCCATAATTACCAAACCCCTTAGATAGCAGCTACCACCAGGAACCAGGAGAGCTCCTGAAAATATTGCTCCAACATTCCTAATGGATGGTTTTCCTTGTGGCTACGTAAGCAAGAGCTCGGTGCCAGCTCCCCCCTCCTCCTGCACTGCAATACGTAGGAAGCCTTTATTCCCAAACGGGAGCGTTTGCTTGCTGACATCACATGCGGTAGGATCCTTTTGTTTGCCTGTGTCTCCTGCATTGAGATGTTTGTCTGAGTCACAGCTCCCGCTGCCTCCCTTCCCCTATGTCATGCTGCTTGCTTCAGAGCTTCTCCCTGACTCACAGTTTTTTAAATTTTGACACAGCCCCGTTTGCTGCATGGCAACTCAATACTTTTCCCTTTAATATTTTATTATGTAATTTTTATCTAAACCCTATAATGATGCAAAAGCTGCTGCCTTTTTTTTCCGTTTTTTTTTCCATGTTTCTGCAGCCTTTTTTTGAATAGTAGGATTTATGACTCAGATTCAGCACTGAATTTTGTTTCAAGGCAAAGTCAGTTTAGTGTATACTAAATAAAAAATTTAAGATAGTGACTCCCACAACTTGAATTCTCCATTTAGCTGCTGGCTGAGTTTCCTCAGCTCTAACGTTACCGAGTGCTCTGCCAAAAGGGGTCATCTCTGTGCATGTGTACAAACACTTCTCATAATTGAAGTAATTACTATTTTGCAGTGCAGCACCTTTCTTCTCCTCTAATAATCTCCTCAATTTGTTTTCTCTTAGTAAAAGGAGGACAAAAAGCTGCTGTGCTTTCAGTGTACATTCATTCTCTGGGTTTCGACTCTGGAGCTGCTGAGATTGCTGGTGCCTAAGTCTGGGTTTCCTCTTTATTACAGCCACGAACAAAAGAGATCCTGATTACAGAAAGAAATGAAATGAAATGAAATGAAATGAAATGAAATGAAATGAAATGAAGAATATGGAAGTCAGCGCTATGCAGCAGTTTGGTTCAAGCCTGAGCCACGGTAAAATATTCCCACTTACTGAGACAGTAATATAAAATTATCATGCTGGATTAAATCCTTTGTCCTTCAGATCCAGCCTTTCATCTCTGTTGTTGCTACCATAGGATAAATGAGAAGTTCAAAGCAGAGCTTTGACTGTCCTTGAGCAAGGACTTTGCAGCAGGTGAGGGCTAAAGCCCCACTCTGGTGGAGCACTGAAAGCTGCATTTCTCTTCCAGCATCCACTGCCTGTGTCCTGCTCTGAGCCTGTGGTGAGCACAGTGCTGCATCCAAGCTCCTTAAAATTCAGATACACACAAAGCCAGATGACTGATCCACATGCTTGTCATTAAATGTGCTGTGCTAGAGGCTGTCATTTCATTGTCTTTGTACCCAATATGGAAAGATGGAGTTGTAGCCCCCACACCCACACCACCCCGAATAAAAAAACCCCAACCCCAAAGCTGAAACCACTTGTTATAGAAAACATAGATTTTTATTATAAAAGTACAATTATGCCATACACAAAGGAATTTTGTGCCACAGAAATTTGCAGTCTTAACGTTAAAATAAAGTCCAGAGCAGGAACTGAAGTTGAGAGTCTCTCAGGCTGCCTTTGGCTGCACGTTCACTCTGCCACTGCTATCCTGCAGGTTTTTAACATTCCATAACTTTGGAATCACTGTTGCTTCTCCTCCTCTGCCCGTGGCCGTTTCCGAGGGTTCAGCTCAGTCCCTCCTGTGCTGTGAGTGACAGCTGGAGGCTGCACATCTCGGAAGCCATGGGACTGGAAGATGGAAGGAAAATCATGTGCTAAGGCTTGTAGGGATAGAAAGCATGAGTAACCAGTTCCCAGAAGATCAGAATGAGGGATGGTGCTGCCAGTTATTCGGGATGAGCAGCCACAGAATGTTTATAGACCAGGTTAAGCTGAGTACTGCAAACTTTACAACACATGTGCCAACTCATGTCTGCTCATTTTGTTTTTTAAAGATATTTTATTTTCACCAACCAGGCTATCACTTTCATTTTACTGTTTATCACCCCTATGGCTATGAAAAACTGCTTCTCTAATATGTTGCCTATTTAAATAAATCAAAAGACAAATCCATCAGCTCCCACAGAAGCAAGGAGATGACTGGATTAATTGCCTCAGTCACTTTCAGAAACAAAACTGTGAATTTCTACAACCTAGGATATTTTTGTTCCACGTACCTACTTAATGAACTGAAAACATCAATGAGACATTGTAAGAGAACAGCAGAGCTGAATCTGTCTCTAGACTGCAAAGACTGTTCCAGCATAGTAATTTATGGGCCACAATAGGAAGAAAACCTTTGACTGCCAAAAACTAAATGTAGAAGTGAAAACTACATGCTGCTGCTCAGGAGAGTGCTTGAAGTGATCTATCTGGCCTAGTACCACTCATATTTTCTGTTACTGTAGCCCACAGTTTAATTTTCAACCATTTTAAAATATGAAAGGTCTCGAAGTCAGTTAGTTAAACATGCCATGGATGCAGATGGAGATGATGAGATGTTGTGTGAAGCCTGCAACTCTCTGAATTCCCATCTCCAGACAAATGCTGTGCAGAGAGCACTGCTGACAGCTCAGTGAAGACTCTCAGTGCAGACTTAGAGAGGAAAAGGCATTAATCAGGACACAAAATTGCTTTGCTGATCCAAAATGCTCAGGTAGAGACAATGTGGGGATGAGAGCATTTCAGGAAGGCTGACATTTTGGGTTGGTGCAGTGTGAGGACAGCAGGCAGTACTACCATCAGATGTGACTCTTCCCAAATGCCAGTGTGTCCCACCCCAAGATCAATCCCAAACCCCAGCAAAATGTCTTCTTTAAATCTCCCATCCCCATATTTCTATTTCTGAATGCTTCACCTCACCTAACCCAGGCTTTTTAAAGGAACAAACAGCAAGAGGTGCCACAAGGGCAGGATCTGTGAAGCCCTTCTGCTATTTATAAGCAACTCAAGTGTTATTCTAAAGAGCATAATGGGGAATCTTCAAGTTTAATGTTTCACTGCATCTAATCTCTGCCATCTCCCTGAGGCACAAAGGTGGAGCTGTATCCAAGTATCCACTTAATCCAGAATGCTGACTCCCAGTGAAAGCATTCCAAGGGTTATAAAGGCCAGAACATAAAGCAGACTGCCCAGGATGGATGTCTCGCACTTGGCTAAGGCAGGCACCTTGAAAATACAAGAATTCTGTGTATATTTGTGAGGTTTGGTAGTAGGTTTTAGATGGTGAGGAGGTGGCTGCTAGAACTAAGGACAAAGCTCAGCCTTCTGTCATTTTGAATTGTACCTTAATGTCCCCTGGATTTACACCCTCTGCAGCAAGACTGGCAAGGGTAGGTGGGTTTGTTACCTGAGCAGTGCTCCCATTGCTGGCCTGGCAGACCCTCCACAGTTCAGGGAAACACAATTCCTACCCAGAATTTAGATCCTGGGTCTCTGTCTTTCACTATGAAATAATCAGGTCACATTCCTGGGAAATTCAGGTGAATCAGCTGAGCTACTTATTCCCTTGTGCATAAATCAATTTCCATTTCTATACTCTGCATTTAAGAATGAATCCTTATCAGCCTGTGGAAGAAGGAATTTCATGGGAGAGGAGTTCCACAGCCCCCTCGGAGTGGTGACTGACTCCAGTGTGCTGGAGAGGACAGGGATAAAAAAACCCCAGAGCTCACTCCGGAATTTACACATTTCATCAGCTCATGGGCACTGAGCAGCCACTTTGCCAATGGTATCAAAGCACCTCATTTGCACGTTCCCGAGTCCTCAGGAATTTATGTTTTAAATATTTTTTTTAATGCTGGTTATACATAAATCTGACTTGGAAACACTGGACGTGTATTGACATCTTCCAGTTTAACTATGGAATGAGAAATGATAACAGCAGACTGTTACCAGACCTGAATTTCATGAAAGAAATGGGGATAATACATTTTTTACTTGAAGAAATCATCTGCTGAAGCAATTCATCAGGATTAAGGGAAAAAACACAGGGATAATCTTAAACTTTAACTAATCTTTGATTAGGATTCACTCTCAACTCTATTTCAAGACTGTGTGCATTCACGCAGAAGAAAGCATATCTGTTTTATGGTGCTTATAAAACTGAAAGAAAATGGCAATTAAACTGTCTGAGATAAAATCCATCTGTTTGTCAGCTGGAGAGAAAGGGACTCACATCACATGATCCAAAAAACCTTGGGATGCAGTCTCACTTTCCCTTCCAATCTTTATAAAAGCACATATTAGCAGTATTTCCTCTGTCCAGGTGAATAAATTCAGGAGTGGAGGGAAGAAAAATCTAATTTCTGTTTGAAAATTTGAGGATCTCATCTGATGGCAGCATTAAAATCTGCAGAAAATGCTATGGCAACGTGTTTCCATGAGGACACGGAGCAAATAGTTATGGAATTGTACCTATGGATCTGACATTGAGGATATAAGAGTTGAGCGGTGCTGTCCTTTTAAACCTAAATACTGCTTAGATCTCTTCTCATTAATATGTATCTAAGCACTCCACAATAGGAAATAATCACAGGATTTAAGTAGGGATGAATAAGGACTCCAGCCATAAGCTGGAAGCTCCTTCTATGATAGGGACAGAAGAGAAAAATCTGTGTATATTGGCTGGGTGTAGGGTCAGTGTAGGATAAACACAACGTGGGTTATACCACACACAAAGCAGAAATTAGGAAATACCTATGGAACAAAGCACTGGTGAGGCTTCTGGAATACCAGGTTTAATTCTGGTCATCCTGATCCTAAAAAGATGAACTCAGCTGGAACAGATGCAAAGAGCCACCTGAGAAACCAGGGAGAAAACAATCCAGATCTCCCACAATGAAGGCTCAGATCATTCTTGGCAATTGTACTTAGGGCAAAAGTTAATATCAGGGGCAGATAAAACAAGCAGCACCACCAGCAGAACAGGTGAGGACAGGCTGCCTGAAAGTTTCACCTGGAAATCAAAGTGTTTTAACTCTGAGAGGACAAAATGCTGGGTCACTTTTCTAAAGAGAAAAGGTGCAAATTACCCCTAAATCTGGAGATATCCCAGTATTACTGGTTCCCCACAGAAGGCAGCTGAAAAGCAACACTAAGAAAGCAAAGACCATTCTCAGAAAATTCTAAGACTAACCCTTGTCTGAAAATTCCCTTGCAGCTGACCATGGGCTCCCACGTGTGAATCTCGATCTCCAAAGGAATACTCACTGTGATGTGATAGGCAACAGTGCACTCCTTCTGACTTGGTGATTTGTATAACGTGGCCAACCTGACAAAACAAACCCCAGGTAATTATGATTAATTAATACAGTCATAAAAATTCCAAATAGTTCAGTGACCAGACCCAAGTTTTCCTACAGTACCAGTGGAATTCTTATGGATGTATTTTCATATAGGTCATTCAAACTGTGGATTCCCATCCTTACATGACCTGTCAGCTCAAACACAATCTAGACCTACTAAAAAGAGTGAATGATTAATTAGCCTTGTTTCATCACAGTATTTGATGACATTTTTGGAACAATACTCATCATGAATTAATTCCAAATGTCACTTTCTTAAAATGCAAACAAAAAAAGGTTTTGAGCACAACTCTTGCCTACTCCATTAATCACTTGTTCTTTGACCTCTCAAAGCTGGGAGAGACCTTCAAGAATTCCAGTACTGCTAGGGAGGCTTTTTCCAGAGATTTCACAAGCCTATCAATATAACCCAGAGGCTGGAGATGTTCTATTTCTAAGCCTGCCCTTGCCACTGACACACAGCACAACCTTGAGAAAATAGTTTCCCTTTTATTTCTCCTCTGACACTTCCCTGATTTGGTGCATTTCGACTCTAAGCAGTACACCTTGATTTGTGTTCTACAGTAAGTGCTTACATAATGTAGAGAAAAAATTGCAAAGCAGCTCAAAAGCAAAGGGGTTTTCAAGCCTTGCCAGGGCTGCACCATGCCCACCTCCCCAAAACTCACACTTACATAAGTCAATCTAGAAAGTGTTCTGCTCTCTGTAGCAAGACACCCTGCCAAAAACCCTGTTAATTATTTTCAGGGGGTTTTTTCCTCCCTGAGGTGCCATTCTATTAGAGAGCACGTAATTACAGCCTGAGGAACACTGCCACTTCATGTTAGCTACACAGGGAATTCCTCAGAACACTCAGATGCTGGGTTATACTTGACAAAATTGCCCAAATCTGGAGCTGCAGAAGCCAGGCTTTCACAAGAGCTCAGCTGGAGCCTCTGACTCGACAGGATCTTTCCTCCCAGCAAAGAAAACCCTTAGAATTAAGCTCTGGCATTTTCAGTAGTAGAGAAAAAGGAGAAGACAAGTATCAGAGTTGGGCAAAGAACATTTAAAAAATCTTAAAAGAAAAGGTACATGGATCCTCAAACAAACTTTGTGCCTCAATAACCTGATATAAAACCAACAAAACTACAGTGGATCTCAGCTATAGGCAGCCTGTGCAAAAATAAGGCAGCATTGAGCTATTTCTGCTTTTACAGTTGTATCCAGAATTGCTGTTTCTGCAGGCCCCACTCCACTGATGCAGATCTACATCAGTAAATAAGCCATGTTTGTCTCTCCTTGGCTTGTTTTCTGGAACTTCTATCTGCAGCCTCCCTAGGTCTGTTGCAGAAGAAAAAAAAAGCTCTTTTCATATACAAAATTAACTTTTGTTCACTCTGCAATCATTATGTTGATGCAACTTGTCCTAAAAAGACTGTTAACTAATCAGTGATGTTAATTTAATTCCAAATTAAACAGCCTGCTGTAATCATTCTGCATTGCCTTCAAACTTAGAATTTAAAAACAAAACTCCCCAAGAAAGTGTCACTGCATTTTTCTTTCAAATTCAACAAGCAAAACTCTGCACAACAACATTCCAGCAGCATTTTTGCTCACTGTTTGCTCGAGATTAGGGAATTGCAGCACAGCTCCTTAATCTCAAACTGCTGCTTGGTGATATTATATACAAGACAAATTTAACTGACCAGGAAATAGAAATGACCTTGCAATGTAAAGAGGGGGAAAAAAGAACCAGGAAACAGAGGAGATCTCATTCCAACAGGCAGAATTTCACACTGTTTTTAGAAAGGTCCTGAAGCTCAGGGTCAGCAGCCTGTCCTGAGGGTCACTGTCTAGGTGGCTTTAAAGCCTTCTTTGGCATCTCTGGCTTTGGACTGGCTGGGGATGAAAACACTGAAGCAAAAAATTCTCCTCAAAGCAATGACAGTGGCTACAACCAACCATGGAGGAGTGGGAGGTTCTTTATAATGAGACTGTTTAAACTGCACCTCTTCAGAGTGGGGCACAAAAATCATGTTGCAACCCACAAGCTCAATACTTGCACTGAGTCTGTGGCAAAAATTCACATTAAAATGAGAAGAGTTTTGTTCAAAAAAACCCCCAACCCTACCTTGCAAAATGCAGATAGTAAAAGAAATTTTTATTTAGCCACCAGATCCTAAATGCTTGTGTCTGAACAACTGCCACTAGGATGTTAGATTTCTACAAACCATGGCATCTTGTCAAGAACCCACCACGGTGAGGAGGAGGAGCCTGACAGTTCAGCCCACAATGTCCCAGGCTGAAGGAGAAAATTCCTGAGCCTCAGGAGCCTGGGATGTGGCAGAGCAAGGCCAGGAGCCAAATTCAAACCCCTGCTTGGCCACTGTGGCCAGTTTGAAGGATTCTCCAGTGCCACACTTGTCATTCTGTGGATTTTGCTCACATTTTCACTCACCTCTGACTGTTGTCCCAGTGGAAGATTAAGCGGACGGTGGCAGCGTGTCCCCAGCTTTCTCCTGAGGGACACAAAATGACAGATCATTATCTCTTATACCACCACCACCACCAGCAGCAGCAAGCTCAAATGAAATTAATCTTCAAAAACCCCCCATGATTAAAACAAAATATGCCTTTCTTGCAGTGATGCATCACATCTTTTTCATACTTTCAGGGATTTTACAACAAATACACCGAGACAAGGAATTACCTCTGTAGTCAGTGTGTTTTACAGAAATCTTGATGCAGAAAAATTTTATGGGTGCCTAATAAAGGACAGGTACTAGACACCTCTTGAAAACAGAGGCAGCTTGAAGAAGAGATTTGTCTAATTACTACTGAAGAAGTCTGGTGAGGAGGTCTAAATCCTACTTCAGAACTGCGATATTCTGTCTCTCAGGCATAATTATGAGCAAACATCACTCCCTTTGGGATACCAGCTTTGGGAGAAAGTCAATGATTATTAAAGTATTAAGGGCCCCTGAAGCAGTTTTCTGCTTCTGACAGCAAAATGCAAAATAACACAACCAAAAGCAAGGAAGAGGGAGGTGTGGTGGAAAGGGAGAAGGAAGTTTGGATTTTTATCCTGATTCAGGGGCTCAGTCCCATTGTTTCAGCTCCCACCTGACCACAAGTCAATACAGACAGCTTTATTGGGTGCTTTTTCCTCTGTTTATCCCTGTCAGCAGTCCAAAGGTGGATTGCATTTTAATCCAGTCAAGTCTCCCCTGTCCACCTGCTCTTTCCTGTCCATCCCTCCCTGGTCTCCCCCACATCCCCAGCCCCTCATGCCCCCTGTACTCTGGTATTTATTAGGGCACAGAGAAGGAAAAAAAAAAAAAAAAGATTGTGCTGTCATGAAGACCTAGACCCTCTGGGCATCTTGCCAGACCTTGCTCCACTATATCTGAGTTGAGATTAAAGATTTTGGCTCTCAGATATGGCTCTGAGGCAGAGATCAAAACATATTTTACAATGGCTACAAATTCCACACCAGTACATTTCTAACTGCATTCAATATGAGTGAAAAGTGCTACTGTAAAATGAGATATTTCTGAGTTGAACTGCCTGTAGATTAATATTTGACCTCCTTTCTAAATATATTTAGTAGAAATGTCTAGGAACACCCAGCTTAGCTATCACTAGTGGGAAAGAAAGCTATCCCCCTCATAAAGCTCCTGACTTAATACCTTGCAGCATCTGCGCTTTTTTCCTTTTTTTTTTTTTTTCCATAATTAAGATCTTCCCTTCTGCTCAGGAGCTGAATAAGAGTTTAGAGATTAGTGCTTTCATGAAAAAGCTGTTTCTCAGGCTTACCAATCACTGGGGGGAAAAAATCCTATTTAGTGGAGGCAATAGGATTGATTGATTTTACTTGGGGGTTTGCTGCTGACCCCTCCCTCAACAACTCCTTTGGCTCCACCAAACCATGGAGGAGTGGGAGCTTCTTTAGCCTTTATGATGAGACTTTTGAAATAGCATCTCTTCAGAGCAGGGCATCAAAACCATTTGGTTAAATATTTTACCAACTGGTACCAAGTTGCATTTTTGGAAGAGTTTCACAGTATTCATTTTAACAATGCTGTGGTCACACACACTGGGGAGAGTCACAGTCAGCTCCACAGGAGGTCATGTCAAATTAATTGTTTGTGAAAGAAAATATGCACAAGGCAAGGCAGGATATCTGGGAATTATAACCTCCCCTGAATGTCTTCACATTCTTTACTGTCCCCATGACTCAATAAACACAACAGCTCCTAAACAATGCTGGCCAGTGAAGAAAGACAGACTCTATTAGCTTTAATTGAGTTTGTAGCCAGAAAGGCTGCCAAAAATAATCCATCCGAGAGCAAGAGGCAAAACTGACAAAAAAGGGTCAGATCCTGGGAGCTGGATCTGCCTGCACAGCTCCAAATTCCAAGTTCTTCACATTCCTGCAGGAGATGGGCTGTGTTTGTTCATTTTACCCCATATCTGTGCCAAATGGTTTGGTGCCTGTACAGACTCTGAGAGCATCTTTGTCTTTGTACTGTCCCCTGCTCTCTCCTCTCCAGAGCAAGGGAATTATTACTTAGCTCACAGAAACTGAAGAATTTGTGCCCTTTAAGTGAATCATAAAATAATGCAAAGCTACAGCCTGAAATAAGATTTAAATGCTGAACCTTTCCTTAATTTGTAGAAATCTTCACTTCAGAACTGTTTTATTTTCCCCTGTGACTGCAGCAGAAAGGCGTGGATGAGGTATCTGCTCATTACAGGGCAAAAATGAGCAGCCTGGAAAAAATCTCTTTAACCTGGCTCAGGGGAGGCTGTGCCTGAGGATCCCACACAGAACTTCCCTGCACATCATAACTGCAGAGAATTCCAGCGATGCAGCAAATATGAAATGCCTTTGCAAATAATTAATGGGACATGTTCAAGGGTAATGGGAAAATAAACAATTTAAACTGTTTGGGAGAGGCAGTGAGTGGTTCTCAGGGAATTTAGGAAACTGCAGCTTAGTTTGGGGTATGCAACCATTAAGCTGGGTTCTTTTTTTGAGTGGTTTAACCTTCTCCTCACCACACTCCTGCTAGAGGTTTACTGCTTCCAGGTACATTTTTGGGTGATTTTTCTTTGTACATAAAGCCAAAGGAAAAGAAGTCATATATCAATTTTCAACCCAAAACTAAACACTTACCTAAAGCAGGTACCAACATGGACTGGCTTTGTCCAATCCTTGTTGTCATTTGGTTTGTCAGAACTACCTGAAAGAGGACACAGAAGCAAAGAAATAAGAAAATCTCCTGGAAAAGCAGCATATTGGTGGGAGGGAAGAGGGAATTTTCAAAAAGCTTTTACTGATGAAGCAGTTACTCAGGCAAAACTCTTGGCAACTGATAAAGCTCCTGTGTTAATGAGGAGAAACTGTAAAGGTGCCTCATCTTTTCAGAACAAATTAAGAGAACCCTGAAGAATATATTTTTTGTTTGAATGGAAGATTTCTTTCATTCAAGACTTTAAAGAAACCTCATACTCTCCCTCCCCAAGGGAGGCAAACTCCACACAACTCATTTACCCCACAACATTTGTCCTAAATGCTTTTTGGATCTGTGTTTAGCTGCAAGTGACTTGCACTGGCTCTCCATGAGGAACCAGCTCTCAGTCCCTGGGGTAAATGAACTTGGTGGTGCTGCTCACAACGTGCATTAGCCTGGTGATTAACTGAATTTCTGTGCCTTGTAGTCTAAAAATGCACAAGTGGGTACAACACAAAGCAGAATGGAAGTGAACAGACAGAGCGGGGGAGTGTTTTCGCAGCCCCAATCACTTGTGGGAGGCTCACAGACAGTCTAGGTTAGATCCCTGGTAGAAGTGGGGGTGGGTGAGACAGAAAAGAGCCAGGAATATTAATGACAAAGTTCATTAAAAATGAAAAATTGTACCCATCTTAGACCCTAGAGAATTCCATTGTTTGCCATGCTCAGAGGATTCTTGCTGGAGTGGCTCAGAAAAGTGTAAGAGCAAACAGTTCCACTGGGCACATCCTGAAACATTCACCCAGCTGAGAGCCCAGCACAGACATTGCTGGGAGAAAGATTTTAGAGAAGTAACTCGTCACAAGTGCATGGTAACAGCCCCAAATAGCCTCCTCATCTCCCTGCTGGAGAAGGGCTGGGCATCCTCACTCTGAGTCCAGCTTTAGGATCTGACTTCCTACCATATTAGAGCATCCAGAGCTGCCTGACAAGCAATCCCTGGCATGCAGGCTGGATTTAGCCTGCTCCCAGCTCATGGAACTAACTCAGACACCACTAACAATAGGGCCAATCCAAGCAAAACCATTCCTGAAGCTCTGACTCCTTTAGCAGGAGTTTACTTAGCAACTTTGTACTAAACTGCTCCCTGGTTCAGAGGAAAGAATTTATATATTTTATCCTTGACCAAAGGAAAAACACTGTCCAATGACAGCAGCTGCTGTTCAAGGTCACCAGGTACCAAACTGAGGGGGAAAGCACTCAGGAAACCAGAGGCTATGCTGACCCTGGAACATCATCTCCCTGGTGCCCAGAGCAGCAGGAAGGAGCTCCACAGCTCATGTCAGGACACTTTGGGAATGTTGGGCTCTTCCCTTCCCACAGCTCCCAGAGGAAGCACAAGAAGAGTTTTATTTTTAGCAGCTCAGAACAAAAGCCAACTGCGCCAGAGAGTTGTGGGTGACAAGGTCACAAATCACCTGGATTTGAGAGGCACAAGCACCATTTTGAGGGCTGGGGAAGCTCCAATTCCTGAACAATGCTTCTCTGAGCTGCCAGAGACTTCCAAAACAACTTCTGGAACAGCTGCAGCTTCCCAGTGCCATCTGCTGGCTGCGGCTCTGCTGCCTCAGACCGTCAGTGACGTAGAAACAATGCCCAGGAAGGAGGCTCTGGGTTTCCATGGATGCCAGAAGAGAAGGCCAATCCAGCAGATATTCCTGGTTTTCCTCACAAAGGAAATCCTTGCCTTTCCTCCCAAGGAACGCTAAAACCATAGTTTATTTCTAAACAGAAAGTGGCAAGTTGTGTTGGAACTGCTGAATGCTCCGAGGTATTTTTGTAGGTAACGTCACCAGAGGAGCATTCCTTCTCCAACCAAATCATTGAAGATGACAAGAAACAGCATTACAAGTGCCATGCCACCACTTAATTAACATCCACAGGATGCTCTTGATGCAAATTTTACTTATTTTGACAAGTGTAGGAATTTCCCACCTTTTAGGTGTTTTGCATTTGTGATCCCTCTACATTTACCAACCAAGCAGGCAAGAGCGAATGCAGAGGGCATTACTGCAGTTTTATTTTGCTATTTAGAGACAAGAGCAAATCACATTTCCTTAATTTTTTTTTTGAAAAAAAAAAAAAAAAAGTAGCATCTTTTGGGATTTAGGCCTGCCCTGGACTTACAGCAGCTTTATGGTCGTTGGCTGTGATGATGAGCTGCTGTGCCAGCCCGTTCAGCAGCCTCGTGCGCAGGGACAGGTCCTCAAAGTCGTGGCGAAAGGGAAAGGCAATTCCATCAATCACCACCAGCCGGACCTAAAGGCAGGAGAAAAGATAAAAAACTGGCATTACTACCCTACAAAAAAGGAGAAAAAGCAGCAAGACCTGGTTTTTTAAGTGCACTGGAATGTTTTGTTTCATACTTAGGTGAGCATGTCTGGTAAAGCTGGACTTGAAGCTCTGCAGAGGAGAAGCTGGAGAAAATAATCCTTGAACAGCAGAACTGTACTTCAGTCAACTCTCCACAAACAGCAATTAATTCACCTTCTCCCTCAAAAATTAAATCCAAATCTAAATCAGAATTCAGGCTCTCTGGAGCTACTGCTGAGATAACTCAGCTATTTGCAGTGATCTGTCTGGGAAACACAGAGTTTAAGAGATGCCTAAAGATACTCCAGGCACACTGCACTGGAGCTGAGGATCTATCTTGCCTCAAGATGTTTGCTTTGCTGAATTATTTCTTTTGTAGCAATCATTAGCTGAAGTCAGAGCACGCTGCAGCTGCTGGCTCATCACCCTCAAGACACTGTATAAACATTAGTCTGGGATTTTGATTTATTCTAACTTCATTTGTTGTGGCTGTTTTGATGACCCAAGTTTGGAACACAGGAGGGAGATGGATGGTCTTACAGTGCCTGCATGCTCAGATGTCACTCAAATCCTTGGTGTCTACAAGTTCCTGCATTACTGCACAAGATAACAAATTGGAAACAACACAAAAATCCTGATTTTCTGCATTACTGATTTAACTCATTGCTGGGAAGTCTCTCTATGACTGGAACATACAAACCAGCATAGACATCACTGTGAAATGGTCCTGGGCGTCCAACTGAAAAAAGAAAACCCCTTAACTCACAAAAGAAGATTAAATAGTTGGGATTAAAAGAAGACACTCATCTGTGTTCTCATTTTCCCTCCTTCCTACAGGTTCTTTTCCTTGAGTCTGTACATCTTCCTCATGCATAATTTCTTTAAGAACAATCAGTTTAACAGCATAAACATGACTCATGCTAGACAGGAATGTATACATGGTTATATAACTTGGCTGTCACAAATATGCCCAGGTAGGATGCAATTTAGTTAAATTTCTCCCAGATAGCAGATAGAGAAACTTAAAGTATTTAAAGTATAAAGAGAGCTTGGTAACACCTGCCTTGTCGATGCCAGCTTGGCTCTAGCAGACCTTAATTAGGTATTTTATTACAAAAATATTTTCTAACAGTCTTCCTCATGTTATTAACAAGATCTCAAGCTAATTCATCTTTCCAAATGGCACATTTGGAGCTCTAACTCTACATCTTTCTTACCTCTAAACCTCTACAACTTCTCCTCTCTCATAAAAACCCCTAAAATCTGGAGGCATCCTGTGGTCCCAGACTTGGCTCCAGAGGGATCAGACTAATTTTAATGAGAACTGGACTGCAATGAGCAATCTGTCAAGTCACTTCTAGCCTGTCCAAGGAATCAGCAGAAGGTCTTGTGGTTCTCCTGCAACCTTCAGCACTTCAGGCTGCAGGCCAAGGCCAGCTAATCAGCACAGATGGTTCCAGGGAGCTGCAGCCCAGTGGAACTGTGCTAATGAAGCCATGTACTTTCCACAAGAGCAAACACAACAGGGCACCCTTAGTACCTGGCAGGGAAAGGGAAATACCAGACTACACCGAGCAAAATTGAGGCTCCCATCTGTGTTTTTAAGAACACAGCAGCTCCCATAAATGAAAAATTTTGGAATTTATGCAAAAGACAGTCTAATCCAACACTGATTTGTGCTCTGATAGAATGAGGCACAGTTATAACTCCCCAGATCCTGACAGGGAGTGATCTGCAGTGCAGAACCCAGAAATCTGGAGGGGAGGTGGTGAAAATCTGCTTTACAATAGCATTTCTCTAAGACATTAGGTACCAAGAAACTTTCTGGCTGCAGTCCACCCTAGAGTCAAGCTGCAGGCTCTGGTTGCTTGTAGCAACAGAAGATACACTGAAAAGAAGGAGAAGAGTCACTTTCTGGATGGTGCAGGATGTCTCTAGTCCTCAGTGATCTTTTAGGGCAAAAAAAAGTGGCACTGAGCCTTTCTGATGCCACCCTCATGGTCACCACACACTCCCCTGGCTCAGAGGCTCTGGTGTGGAGCAGTTCTGTGGTGATTCACAGCCCAGTGCTCACAGAAATGGAACATGTGGCAGCCCAGACCCAGTGTCCTCAACTCAGAGAGGAAATTCAGGAGGATGGCAAAAGCAAACTACTCTTGAGAGTAATTGGGATGGGAATGAAAAGGCAAACAAGCAGAAGGCTTTCCATTTGTACTCTGGTACCAGCCAATATCTTACTGCCAAGCTGATGAGGTACCAAGGTGTTTACTCCTGTTACTACAGCAGACAAAAAAACCTTCAGTGTGAAGCTGAGTAACACCTCCTGACAAGCCTGCAACACCCCTTACCTTGGAATGCTCTGCCAGGAATTCTGGCAGGAGGTAGACCTGGGCCAGCAGCTCTATGTAGTCACGACAACGGAAGTAATAGATGTGAGAGAGGATATTTTCCAGAGAGAAAGTCTCCAAAGCTTTCTGATGATCTGAGAACAAAAACAAACAGATGAGTAAATGAGTCAGAAGTCTGTACCAGCATATTGTTACTTTCATCATCCCACCAAACCCTGCCCTCCACACATAGCAACAGCAAAGCCCCCAGAAACAGAACAGGCAAGGTAAGGAGTGTGGAAACAGATTTTCCATCTGGCTTGAAAGTCAGGGAGGTGGGGAGCAGATGCTATCCCAGCATTTGCACACAGACACACCAGAGCCTCCAAGGGAGGCTCCAACAATGAGAAATTTATTTCTGAAGCAAGAACCTCTCCAGTAAATCATTTTCAAGCCAGAACACCACCAGAGGACATCAGGAACTATTAATCATCCCTTAATATACAGGCAGTAGCTCATTTAATACAGTGTCTTTTTACCTCAGTTCAAACAGAAGTTTGGTGCATAAATTCTCCAAGAGTAACATAAAAGTTGTGTCCTTATCCCCAAGAGACTGAAGACTTAGAGAAAAAAACTCATTAAAAGCAGCCTGGCTATATTGACTTTATGAAGGAGCTGAATTCCAGCTATGGTTTTACTATATGGGCCTTCAGCAGCAACATTGCCTCATAAAATTCTGCTGTTTCTCTTTTCTTTCCCCACCTGTTCCTGTGTTTTGAAACAAAACACTCAGTTTTGCTCAACAGGTGCAAATATGATCACTAAAGTGCTGCAAATATGATCATTAAGGTGCTAAAAAAATGGAAGAAAGAAAAGAAGGGAGGAAAGGAGGAAGGGCAAACACCAAAACCCCACACACCGCCTAAAGCCCCCAAGATCAAAATCATCACAAAATCACCACGTAGAAAAATAATTAATTTTGAAGTAGCCCAGCTCACTCAGCTCCAGACACAGATGTAGTTCAGGGTTTGACATACACAGGTGGAAACAAAAAGCTGCCAGCAAACACTCCAAAAGCAACACTGCAGCCCACGAGACTCTTGTCTCACTCCCTCCTTGCCTCCTCCAGAAAGAGATGACTTAGCAAGGTACCTTCCTCTTGCTGGGCCTCAGCAATGAGGTGGCAGTGCCGCACACAGGCAGCTGCAATGTCCACCACTCTGTCCACCATAAAGCTCCCCTCAGTGTCAATGAACACAGCCTCTCCAGCAACACCCCCAAAGCACTCTGGGATCTGCACATCCACTGCCAGCTGCATGCTGCCACAGGAAACAGAAAGAGAGATCAGTATTTACAGCCCAGAGCTGCCCCAGCTCACTGCTGGACTGATATTCCTGCTGAGGAGTACACAGGACAGGGAGCAATACAACCACTACTACTGTATTTATGATGCTGGAGAAGAATCAGAGATTGCAGTCACGACAAGAAGAAAAATGGACTCATTTCATAGCTGAGTTACACAAGAAGTGATTCTTGGCTGCACAGAAGTCACAGGACAGTGAAAATACCACAGCTGTGTTTTGCCAACGCCGGGTGCTCCGCAGATCTCGGTGATTTTTGTCAGCTGCACTCCACCTCCCAGGATGTTGTCCAGTGCTGAACAGAAGGTGATGATGAAGCCCTGGGTTTGCTCTTCTTCCAGAAGCTCCAGGGCTGTGCACTTCCTGGTGGCCCCTGATCCCCCAGCTGTCCTTGCTGCATCTCCCTGACATTCCTGCCTCACCACCTGCAGCGCTTCCAAAGCCTCTTCCCTGGAGATCCCAATTTCTAGAGAAGCCAAAACCACAAAACACCACCTTTGTTTCACAGGCAGTGACTGATTCTGCAGCACGTCACAAAATGATCCTCATCCTCAGGACAACATACACACAGCCCTGGCACTAATCATGTGATTTTAAAACTTCTATTATCATAGTTAATGTAACTACTAGTAGTAATGTACTACTAGTTATGTAACCCATAATCAAAATCCCAGACTGGTTTGGGTTGGAAGGGACCTTAAAGACCACCCAGTTCCACCCCCTGCCATGGGCAGAGACGCCTCCCACTGTCCCAGGTTTCTCAGAGCTTCACCCAGCCTGGCCTTGGGCACTGCCAGGGATCCAGGGGCAGCCACAGCTCCTCTGGGCACCCTGTGCCAGGGCCTGCCCACCCTCACGGGGAAGAATCACGACGCACTCCTTGTAAAAAGGCAATTTTCTGACTTCACAGAAGCTTATTTTGTTTAAATCACACAATAAAAAAGAGGGAAGCTGGAGAAAGAACAGGACTGAGCCTAACAGAACCCTTCCGTTTTCCTGCATCCCATTTACATCCATCACTCAGCGTCAGCCGATCTTTTACCAGAATCGTCTTTTNTTTTTTTTTTTTTTAATTCACTGCGCCCATTTCCCAGAGGCCTCACTGGGGCGTCCCAGGGGCCGGAACGGAGAAGGGGGGAGGAAGGGCCCGGAAGATCCCGGGGAGGCCCCGCGGGGCCCAAGGCCGCCGGTACCTTTGCTCAGGCCGCAGGGGCCGATGTCCAGCAGCTCCTGCGCCGTCTGGAAGCCGGCGGCGGCGAGGCGTGCGCGCAGGGCGGGGGCCAGCGGCAGCGTGCCCACCTCCCGCTGCATGGCGGCACCGCCACCGGGAGGCACCGCCACCGGGCACGCCCCGACCGGGACCGCTCCGGACACGCCTCCGACACGCCCCGGACCGCTCCGGACCGNGACCGCTCCGGACCGCTCCGAACACGCCCCGGACCGCTCCGGACCGCTCCGAACACACCCCGGACCGCTCCGGACACGCCTCGGACACGCCCCGGACCGCTCCGGACCGCTCCGAACACACTCCGGACCGCTCCGGACACGCCCACCGTTCCCACCCCTCACAGTCTGGCCCCGCCCCCGCCACACCCTGGCGCGAAGGGCGCGGGCTGTGCCGCTGCGCATGCGCGGTGCCGATCCCGCGTGTGGCGGCCGTTCGGGCAGCGGGTGAGCGAGGCCCCGCGGGGCCGCGGGCTCTGGGAAGGGGCTGGAGCGGTCGCTGCCCACCCGGGAATGCCGCCGGGTGTGTCCCGCCCCTGTGCCCGCAGAGAGGCCGCTGCACCTGGCGGGTTCTGTGATTCCCCGGTTGTCACCTGTCCCGCGCCGGCCGCTCCGAGAGGGCACCGCTAGGGAGGGCAGGAGTTTTACCCTTCTGTGTCTGGATATTCCGGCAGAAAGCAGCCATAACTTTAAGCTACTGCAGGTTCTGAAGTCAGAAATAAGTTCTTTAAGCTGCAGTGCGTTGCAGCTTGATGGTGTTTCCTGCCCTTTCCCAGCTCTGTTCAGGAAAGAAGATGGCTCATCCCATCCCTCTCCCATTTCCGTGCCCAGTCCAGCTTGGAAGTGTAAAAGGAGACTCCCTGGAAGCTGACCTGCATGAGTATGTCAGGGAAGGGAACTATGTCAAAGTGAAGAAGCTGCTGAAAAAAGGTAAAAGCTAAGTTTAGAAATCTAATGGCAGAGAATACTTACCTTTTCCTGTGTTCTTTTATTTCTGGTAAAAAATAGCATACTGCTTGTAGAATCCAGTTTTCTGAGCGAAATATATTAACAACGTTATTTATAGTTGCTCTTTTCCGTTAAGTGGGAATACTTCTCGAATCAAAAAATGCATTAAAATAAGTTAATTGAAAAGAAAACGAATCTATTATTAGTAAAGTGCTCATAAAGAAATGATTGAGGCATTGTAAAACTAAAATTCATTAAGTCAGCTACAAGAATATTCTCTTTAAAGGAGATTTTAATTCGGATTGCCAAATGCTTAAGGTACGGTTTGGACAGTGGGGATTTTGACAGCCAGATTTGTAAACACATGGGAACGTGGGATTTTGTACATGAAACCCAGTACCAGCTGCAGTTCTGGGTCAGTTTTAGGATCGCCGGTGTCACCGTGGCTTGTGCTGATCCAGAGCTGCGTCGCTTCTCGTGGGG
>VZTR01033807.1:85616-97006 GCA_013400775.1 Chaetops frenatus | reverse complement strand
CACCCAAACCCCAACACTATGCAGCTTAGGAAGGATAAGGGAAATGAGGAACAAAACCAGTCTATAGCTCCAGTATAAATGTGGTTACACAGCAGAACAGAATAGTTGCACTTTGCAAGTCAGATTTTCTGCACTTCTCCTATCAGCAGACCTAAGGGAAAAGAATATGCTGGAATTTTAGATGATCATTAAAGACTGCAGGGTCTGTTTTGAGAGGTGAGAAGTGCTTTGGCTTTCATTGTGTATGTTCTTCGGTGCAGAACTTCTGGCAGAACTAAAGACACAAATAAAAACTTTCTTTTTGTCAAGTACATCTTTAGTGTGTCCATTATTGCAGGCAGAAAATCCTCCATGTTCTTGTATTTTATAAGCTTCAGGCATAGGGTGAATAAATATGTACTTGAAAGCATAGTACAAAAGATCACAAATTCTGGTTTAAATGTAAAAAAATTATATTCCCTTTTGTCATCTGAAGGCAACAAAGCTTACAAACATAGTCATTGTTTTATTTAAATCTAGACTAGCAGCAGCTCCGACCTATTTTAGCCTCTACCCTCAAAAATATATCTTATTCTCTAAAAGGTGTTTTCTCTCTCCAGTGAGAACCCTTTTTTGTTCCTAAACAAAGCCCTGAAAAGGTCACATTGGAAATTTGAGTTCCAGGTAATTCAAATGTAAGCCTATGTTAAAAAATGATGTGTCTGCAGCTTGCCAAGTGCTATTAGAATCTACAGTGCTAGTTTAGATTCAAGTCAAATAGAGCAGTATCCATTGGGAAATTATGCTTTCCTGAGAAGCATGTATGGATTTTTTCATTCTGTATACCTTTCCAATAAATATTATGATAGCAAGATTCTGTTTCCCATGAATTCTTTATTTAGGTTAAGTATTATGTGTGAACTCTGATTTCGTGGTTTAGTCCTGATCAAAGTNTCATTCTGTATACCTTTCCAATAAATATTATGATAGCAAGATTCTGTTTCCCATGAATTCTTTATTTAGGTTAAGTATTATGTGTGAACTCTGATTTCGTGGTTTAGTCCTGATCAAAGTAGCTGATTTTTTTTTTTTTTAATTTATTTTATTATTTATCTGGTAGAGAATTGTATTAAAACACTCAGCAAACTCACATGACAGTCCAAATAAACATGAATTGTAGTAACACAAGTCTAGTTATATAGTAAGGAATAGAAATGAAAATACTTGAAACTGCAAGGGAGGAAGAATTTTGGTTTTACTGTTCAGAGCCACAGTTGACAGCTGAAGGCACAAAGTGAAGTTCATGGGTTGCGATAAGAAAAGTTTACTGGAAACAGCAGCGAGATAAGAAAAAGAACAGTAATGGCAACTTTATTAATAACAAATGTGTACAAAAGAGAATGATTTACATGCAAAATGCTCCTGCAGACTGCGAGTGACAATGAACAAAGGCAGATGATTTCCCCTTCGTGCCTCATTTCCTCCACTAGAACCCCTGCTCCTCTTCTGTGAAGCCAGAGAATCCCTTACTTCCACCCTGGCAATGATGTGAAATGGTACAGAATAACCTCCTGGCCATGCCTCCCTCGGCCACACCCCTCTCTCTTTTTTGCAAGATTAAACTTCGAGTTCCTTGTTCTGTTTCTGAAATCTGGTGCACTCCTATTCATTCCTAAGAGATTTTGATCAGCATATCTCTGTCCTGTTCTGTGGGATATATGAATGCATCAGTTCTCATAGGCTGTGGTCCATCCTGGTCTTTGCAAGTTGGGTGCCCATCCTTCAGTCTGATAGCCATCTGTTTCTGGATTGAGTGTAAGCTGATAGGGAACTGAAAAGCACATCCGTGTAAAGGTGACTGACATCCATTGTGGGTTTGCAGGCTTGGAGTTTTGGTCCTGACAGACTTTGAGTGTGATGTCAGAGTTGCAGAAGGGCTTCCTATGCCTATTGCCATCCATCAGAACATGCTGGCATTCAGAGCATGAAGGAAATTATTCTTGTGTATTTTTCACTCAAAACGAAAAATAAACATAAAAGTGTTAAAACTAATAGAATAGAATGGAGAATGCTGTTGCTAAGCATCACTTAAAAGGCCATTCTTCTCTGAAAAGTGTTGGTACACACAGTGCTATTTGACTCAGGAGATCTAATCCCAGAGTGTATTCAGAATGCTATCTTCAAATGCTAACAATAAAAATAAAGGGGTTTTTTTCCTTCTTATATTTTACTTGTATTAGCACGGCAGAGTCAACATCTGTAAGCATGAGCTCTCTATTTCTTTCCACCTGTCAATAGAGCAGTTCTGAATGTTTTGCCTACAAACCCCAAATCATCCCGTGTGCTGTGTGCCAATGCAGTGGCCAAGGCAGGGTGAAGGACGAGGCTGGAAAGGACACCAGTGGGCAAACTGGGCCCACGCAGTTGCTGTTCACTGTTAGAACCTCCAAAAGTTTTTCAACCAATCTAGAAAATGCTAATTTGATGAACTGGAAATATTTCACCTATAAGACATGGAGTTTGAGTATCGTTAGGGGTAGTGCTCCTCAGTCCAACTGAGAACATAAATTCTGTCAGGAGTTGGGGCTATAGTGCTCTAATCTGCAGCAGGATTTCCACATTTCCTGGACAAGAAGTGGAGAATCAAGGGACTTGATGTGTCTTGCTTTTTGACTCCATTACAGAGACGTGGAGGCCAAGCAGAACCCACCTTGTTCCAAAGCTCTCCTGATAAGGCCAGACTCAATCATATACATTCCAGGCAACTGAAAATTTCTAAGGGCAGGCAAGGGCAGAAGATTCCATTTTCAAGATGCAGCTGCACAAATTCATGAATTGCCCAGGGATGTTGTCCTATCAAAACATGGTACATGCTGCCACTAATACCAGAAGCATAAAAAGTTTTTAACCCAGTTTGCATTAATGGGGATGAAAAAAGGCTTCTTCAAAAAGAAGGAAGATCAATAGAAAAAGTAGAGAAAATTCTGAACTGAAGCCAGTTGCCAGGAAAAAAAAACAATTGCACTGGAATCTTCAAATAAAGATATTGAACCATGTTTAATGGTGAAATATGATTTTATTAATTGGGACTCCCTGTCAAAATCCATTGAAAAACTGCCTGAGTACTGAGAGAAAAGTTCATGTCCCTTGCTGCTAGGGTCACTTTGTAGCTGGAACATCCCTGTGGGCATCCTGGAACACAGCAGCACAGCCTCAGGCTTGAGCAACATCCATTGCAATGCACAGAGCTTCTCAGCTTTACTCCTCTGAAACCCCTGAAGAATTGCACAACTGTCAATTTGTGGCCTGCCATACTGTTCAGTGATATGCAAGCGAGTGACTGGAACACATGTCACTCATTGCAGGGCAGCCTTCAGGTTTTTGGGGATGCATATATACCTACTCTCTTGCAGAAACATGGTACACCAGAACTAAAAACAAATCTCACTATCATTTTTGCAGGGCAGCAGGCCTAATGTCACCCATCCCCTGTGGCTTCCAAGCATCATATTTGACTGCGCATCTAAATACAAAGATGAGCTCTGCCATCTTATATTTATCTCTTCCCCAACCTTTGTTGCCCTTTTGCTCTGAATGTCAAATCTTTCTTGAAAATCTATCTGTCATTATATGGTTCTTCTTGTTCATAAGCTTTCCTGGCACCTTGAAGTTTTGCAAAATGTCCCAAACCTCTCTTAACAAATGGGTATATTTGGCAACTGAAGAATGTAACACGAAGTGGCTTTTTTCATGATTCAAGATATGCTGTAAGCTGGCTGGTAAGACCCCAGAGTCCAGGAGGAAGTTTCATAAGGTTTAAGCATGCTTGAGGAGTTTCTCTCAGAAATGTGCCCGTCAGTAACAAATTTATTGAAGCAGTGGAGTTGTTCCACTTACCTGTTAGTATGTTACTGTATCAAAGAGAGAAGTGAAGTGGGGCCCAGCTGCAGCGCTGGCTCAATTTAAGTAGCGTTTCTAGCAGGGATTTACTGCTGGGAAGCTCCAAGCTCTAGTGTGTGTATGTGTAGGTGTACGTGCATGGCTGCACATGCACAGATATGCAGAGGACTGCCTTCTTTGCAGAGCAGGTGCAGTTCTTTTACCCGTGCTGAACATATGTGCCTTCTGTGGCCTCAAGGTTTCAATTCTGCACTGAGCTGCAGCTGGATGATGCTAGGATTTTGTGTGGATGGTGTGGTAAATCCAGCTTTGTGCACTGCCAGTTTAGAAATACGAAAGCGTGAAGGACTTCACGGTAGTGGGCAGTGCACGTCCCGAAACGCTGGCACAGCAACCGAGGAAGTAGTCACACAATATTGCTTTAGGAACTGCAACCACTGAACAAATAAGTTGCTATTTTACTGTCAGGTGTGTTAAGGAAATCAGTTTTCTTACTTTTAAATCTTGCCTCCATGCTTTTCCTTCATGGTTTTGAAGAACTGTGATCCTCCTCAATTGTTGTAGCCTGTCAAGGTGTGTATTAGCGAAAGGGCAAATGTGAAACACAATGCTGTGATGAGTTTCATGTTTCAGCTGCTTTTCAGAAGGAACTTGTAAACCAGATAAGTTTTGTCTGGAAACAAAGAACCTATAAAGCAGTCACAGATGTTGTTTCTTTTTAAGCACAGTGTAAATAAGAGTATTCATAAAACTTTTATGGACTGTATCTGTACCTTTTTTCTGCAATGTTATAGAAAAAAATTAATAACTCCCTTCCATCACCAAACAAAAAATAGAATTTTGCCCTACTTTCATGGTGAAAAAAAAATTCTAAGTGTATTTCTATACAAGCATCACTACATGACTCCTGGTAGCCTGTAAAAATAAATGTTGGCTATTGCATCACCTGGGATTAGTTAGACTAGTCTCAGAGAAAATAGGAAAATCTTGACCTTACATCACACATGTAGTGACTGTAGTTCAATGACACATATGTACAGTGACACAGAAGATCCTTTTCTCCTGTGACTCCCTTTTATGTAGGTCCATCATGTTTGCATAGCTATAAATTAGCACAGTGAAGCCTTATGGTACTAAAATTTATTTTTCACCCCAGGGATTAGAATTTTTTAAAGTTTTGAATTTATTTCAGCTTTTATCCCAAAAGATTTTACAGAATCTCATTGGATCTTTCATAGTTAAGACTTTGACAGTAGTTAGATTAGAACTTGACTTCTGCAAATTTATAACAATAACTTATATACATGTAACAGAGTATCAGATACCTGAATTACTACTTCAATTATTGTGCATGGAAGTAAGAGCAGTTTCTAAGTGAATACAAGTTGGATACTTCTATCAGAATTAAAAAGATAATATTGAACTGGAAAAAGCCATTTTCTACAATCTGATGGAGGTGTCTTTAGAAAATAAAAACCTTTGGTGTTCATAAGCAGTAGCTGTGTATGTAGTTGTGTTTAGTGCCTGATTCATCTTCAGCTAAGCAGAAGATTTGCTGTGAACTAAAATTAAAGATACTATATCAGAAAATTCAAAGTATTTCCAGCTTGCTAGAGTTCTTTCACTTCTTGTCTGAGCAAAGACTTCTGCCGTAGAGCTTAAAAACAAGCAATGAATTAATGAAAGATAATTTCCATCAGTCAAACCAGCACCCTCTAAACACACTCATGTTGTGTGTAAGCCGTACACAGTTTTCAGGCTATCCTTTATGGCAGCCCTTTGCAGAGGTCTTGCAGCAAGCGAAGCCACGAGGGTGCCGTTCAGCAGAAACAAAGGAATGTCTCGCTTCAGTTTTGCATTGTACAGAGGTCTCTGCTTGAAATGGTTAGTCTCAATAAAAAGTACAGTGCAAAAGTAAATAGTGGGTGAAAAGGTCCTTCATAAGTCTGTCTGTAAGTGTCCCACCTGTGGCTCTCTCAGCAGATAACAGTGACTGAAAAAAGAACTAACAGATCTTCTTCATTCAGAGGGTAAGTTGAAAGACTGAGAACATTCAGTGTTTGTATGTCCTTGGAAGTTTAGTAAAATTGAGGTACTGCCAAATCAAAACAGCATCCTGGGGATATTCCTGTGCTTCTTTTGTTATTTCTGGCATTGAGTTAATGCCGAGGTTTTATACTTGTATCTTCTTTCTTTCTTCCTTGTTTCCTTTCTTTCTTTTTCCACCCCAGGACCCCTTAAGAAGCAGAAGAAACTATAAATGCTTTAATGATGCTTTTGTGGTACTAAACCACTTTCAAAGTACCTTTAGAGCTGTTTGTAAATACCTCAAGCTTGCTAAATCACTTTAACAGTGCATTCTTATCTGTGTATCTGTCAAAGTAGGTAGTCATGGAGGCTTATCTGTGCATGTTCAATATCCTAAATCTGCCTAAGATAAGGACAACAAGGAAAAAGGAATGGAAAATTGTAAGGTGTATGAAAGTGTTAAAAATGTTGAGAGAAATTTACTTTTATGTAAGACCATTTAATTTTAGTGATTTTGGCCTCTCTGTTTGAAAGGTTAAGTGGCAGGTGGATTTTGTTTTGCCCACATTTGGACTTCTCCAATGTAGATGTGTACAGTGGTGGTACTTGCCTGAAGGTACAATGTCGCCCTGTTTTTGAAAGCCTTCTGAAAAGTTTATATTCTCGAGTCAGATTTTATCGTACATTGTACTAAAAACACTAGCTTTGTTTACATTCCTTCTTGGAGAAGGGAATCTGATGGACTGGTCACCTAGCCAGTCTGGTTGAGAGGGGGGATTTCATCTTCCAATCCTCTCTCACTTTGCAAACCCTATAAATTGTGTATCCATAATAAACAGGTCCTCTTTTGGGGGCCTCTGCTGTTCTCTTGATTGCGGTGAAACCGTGTCCTTCTTTCGTGCCCAGTTGCAACAGTACTATAGTTAGACAAGAGAAATAAGCATGTCTAAAATAGGTCAGATGAACCGGCTGCCAAAACTCACCCATTTCTCTCTTGTGCCTGTAAAAACAGCCTCAAATGTTAAATATCTGCTTTGCAAATGTCCAGTGTTCAGCAAGATGAACCACACTCATACTGTCTCACAGATATTGATTAGCAAAATATATTAAGCAACAGGAGAGGTGTTAACTGGTGTTCGAATATAAAGGTCCTGCTTTAAAAAAAATCATTGTCAGATCAGACACAGAAGAAAAAGAATGGAACAAAGGCAAGATTTTATCTATTTTTTGGGAAGTAGAGGCATGGTTAACAGGTTAAACCAGTTTCAATCACCTGGAAATTAACCATCTCTGAGGTTAATGGGAAAGCTGAATTTCCCAGGAGATTTTTGTCTCAGTTGGGCTTTATCAAATACATTGACCTATTTTTTAGTGTCCAGGCTGGGATATTGATTTTTCAGGGTATTTCATAGCATTTTATATGGTCCAGACACAATGGATAATGATTTCAATCTATAGCTGCACTCCTTCCATGTCACCTCCAACCCAAAATGAAGTTGTCTGATTTGCATAGCTCATCCAGCACCCCCAAAATAATTTATAACTGGCAAATGTAAAAACTGGCTCTCACCACAGAAATCCCAGTGCCTCTACATATGGCTTTTTTTTTTTTTTTTTTTTTTTTTTGGAATNTTTTTTTCTTTCTGGAATTCCACTTTCTATTCCTGAAATATCTTCAGCCTTCTACAACTAGGTAGCTGTGAGTCCTGCAAAGAAGAAGGTCATCTTCACCTTTCACCCTAAACTTAGTCAATAAAAATAAGCAATACTGAGCTGCTGAATGAAGCAAACATTAACATAGAGTCCCATGCCTAATCTGTATGCTATTTAAAGGGGATATAATAAAAAATGCCTAGACTGGGATATTGCTTGCCTCCTAAGAGGAGACTTAAGACTCCTATAGTGTCTCTTCTTTTATAACACAAACTAAGAAATGGTATTTTACGTGCTACCACTCACAGGCTAACTGTAGGTTAAGATGTCTGGTTTCATAGTTCATACCTCTCCCATTTGAGTTAGTTGAGCAACTGACGATAATAACAAGCTGTCTGCCCTGTGTGGACACCAGAAATTAAAGGAGGACTAAGACAGTAATTTTCCTTGTGAATTTCAGAGGTATTTTGTTAAAACGCAGGAATGTGAGAAATGAAGCTCTCCAGGATCAATTCCACATTCTGAAAGACATGTAACCATTACTTAGAGACTAGTTTGACTTTTGCACCTTCCAAGCTGATAGTTATTCTGCCATTCATATGTTTTCACCACACACTCTGACCCTATTTTTTTTCATTCTTCTTTCTTCCTGTCTCTTCCTACATATTTTAATCACCTTGGTTTCTTTTCTGTCCTCTATTTACTTCTTTGCATGAAATCAAAATTAGTAAGTTTTGTCTATGCTTTTTGAGTCGTCTGAAACATAGACATTGACATTTGAGCCAGCCTCTCAGAGCTTCCTCTATGTCCTCTGCAGAGAAATAAACCTTTCCAGGGGCCGCTCATACCATCATCAAATACACAAGTAAGATCAGATATAGCTAAAATATAGTGTCTAAGATCAGTTACCCCTCCATGAAAAACCCCCTTTTTCCATTGACTCTAAACTGTCCAGATCCTAATGTCTTCTTTTCTAGGAGGTAAAAGGTAGGGCATATGAATTCTCTCTGGAACTTTCTCTTCTCCTTTGGCAATGGGGCATTGGTTCAGGGGAAAGAGGGGGCACAAAGAAAAAGCTTCTTTGTAGTCTTAGAGATAGTGCCTGGGGTCAACAGGAGAGGTCCTGGAATAAGGTCAGTTTAGTATGTGAAGGTAGGGCTGGGGGTCTGGAGCTGCATGGGCTGGGCTAGACCCAAGTGCAGACACCATCTACAGAGGATTTGGTGCCACCAGCAGTCAGAAGTATGAGGATGTGTGAATTCTCTGCTGAGGACAGGCAATAACCACTTCACAGGTCACAGGTCTGTGCAGACAAGTATGAATAGGTGCATACAAACAAAGCCTTGCTTGACCCTGCTCAATACGTGTGTTTTCCTGGGGACAGTAAAACATTTTTAAAAAAACCAAAATACACAAAAAGAATATCTGTGTCAACCATGTTCTCAGAAATAACCCAGTTGTTTAGATGAACTAGCACAAGTTGATTTTAATTTTTGATCTTCTGGGAGCAGAATGACAGGAGAGGATAGGTGAGGGAGAAGAGCCTGAGGCAGATGTCTCAAATAGAAAACTTGAGCTTCGTGGCTCATGAAGCTCTGAACTACAGTTATGGATCTACAGGATTATTCAATCAAAAATATGCATCTTGTTCAAGTTGTTTAAAGAGAATATTTTTTGTATGGTTTCCTTTCATTGCCATTCAAGGGGAAAGAATACAACCCATATTTTCAATTGGGATTGTTTTTATCAGTTTAAACCAGGCCAATGTAATAACTTCCTTTTCCTGTATTTTTCTTATCTCGATGTACTGGAAGTTGTTTCTAAGGGGAGACTAACAGAAATGTCAGGCTTTTCAACCTGCTTCCATTTTCAGTCCAGCCTGCTTTGCTCTTAAAATACCAAACCTTCTGGGAGCCTCTCTACATGACATAGGCTATAAAAGGTATCAATAACAACAGCAGTTCCTGCTGTGGAAGGGACTGTAATTGCAATTGCCTAGGATCTGGAGCTTCATTATAGAGAAGGCAAATATTCTGCAGTCTGGTTCTCTTGGGTATATTCTGTCTTTCCCTAACAAATCACCACTTCTAGAGTGAGTTTTCTTTTTATTTATTTACTTTAAAAAATAATTGAGCACAAACCAGTGCACCTCTACAAGTGGCAGAATATTGAAAGTGAAAAAAGATGCTACTGAAAAATAATTTAAGAAATAGTAATAATAGAAGAGTAAATGTTTTACATACATCTTCGTGTTAGTCTCTGATTTAAAGCTTGATGACCACACACTTGGACTGAATTCCCAACAAGACGTATTTCTCCTTGTGTACATAAATAAGATGTGTTTGTATAGCTGTAAGTCCTGAGTTTGCAGTGTAGCTTGGTGCTTATAATAGAGGAATAAATATTAGTTTTATGCTTGATAATTTTAACAACATTTGAAAAATAGGACATAATAAAATATAAACATAATATTTTAAAATATAGGCATGTATTTTCTTTACTCACAGCTTTATATTTCACCTCTGTACACAGTGACAGCTTGCTAAGGAAAAGCACATTTGCAACATAACTTGCCTGCAATCATTAGCTTCTTTCTACTTTTTAAACTATTCATTTTAAATTACTGCAAAGTAATCTCACCAGAAAAATGTTTCTGTCTCATTGTTTTTGGCACTGTGCCTTATTAAGATATTTCTAGTTGTCTGTTCTCATTTTGCTATTCATGTGAATATATGAACACCAAAACTAACTGCCCAAAGCACTATTTCCTGCCTTCTGCAGGTGTTCAACTTCCACATATCAGCACTGAAGTTTATGAGATTTGCAGGTTATGAGCACCTCTTTGAAGATTGTGCTACTAACTCATTATTCTACAAACTTAGATCAACTATTCCCACTAATTAATGCATCTATGAGTATCCTACACCAAATCACACATGAATGATAGAAGGACTATGTTAGTGTGAATTATTTTTTTAAAAAAACAGAGTCGCTATAGAAAAAATTGTAGTCTCTGAAGGCTGTTAAGAGCCCTTGTTTGACTGTTCAGATGTAGACCTCTGCAATTCTATGCATTGTATGTGACTTCTCCTATGTTTCTATCATTTATCATAATAAAAGAACACATTCCCAAATGAGCCCCTTCTGTTGCAAGTATTAAATAAAACTCGATACAGCCTAGCTGTAAAATGTAACATTTAAATGCTGTTATTTTATATAGAATATTAAGAAAGACCTGTTCTTAAAGCTGTTTCTCCTAATACTTGGAAAAATTGCTACTGAAGTAACAAACCTCAGAATGCTGTTGGAGTTACTGAATATCTGAGCATTTTAATTCATTCCAGTATAGCTGTGCTCCAATTTATTCCAGCCTTGGCACTGGTTGCAAAAGCACTCTTGCCAACCCTGAGCAAACCACCTAATCCAGTCCAGCCTCCCCAGAGAGATTAATCCTTCATGTGACACTGAAAAGCAGTCAGCCACAGACATCTTTTTAGAAGCTTGACTCTCAAAGCACGTGACGCCAGCTCTTCCAAAATACTCCTCAGGCATCCCGCTTCTGTACTGAGAGACAATTCTTACCCTAAAAGCATCAACTAGGTATTCCACTACCAGCCACCAGAGAATCCACTAGGACATGGAAACACCTTCTGTGCAAGGTGTTTACCTTTAACCATGTGCATCTGTCCTTCCAGCCATCAAGGCTGTCCCAGAATCCAAGAGGTGTTCCACAAACTCACAAAACTACCATCCATCCATCCATCCATCCATCCATCCATCCATCCATCCATCCATCCATCCATCCATCCATCCATCCATCCATCCATCCA
>VZTR01033807.1:65199-84579 GCA_013400775.1 Chaetops frenatus | reverse complement strand
ATTATTTATTTAATTTTATTTAATTAGTCAAACCCTTTGTTTATTTTTAACTAAGTTTGCCTTCAGAATACCCCAAGTGATTTGACTGCACAGTTCTATGGATTTATCACTTGCCAAATTTCAAATTTTTAAAAATCAGGACCCTTTTTTTTTAAGANCCAGAATCCAAGAGGTGTTCCACAAACTCACAAAACTATCATCCATCCATCCATCCATCCATCCATCCATCCATCCATCCATCCATCCATCCATCCATCCATCCATCCATCCATCCACCCATCCATCCACCCATCCACCTTTCCAACCTGACCTGCACTATAGAGTCAAAGAGACAGATTAATCTGAAGGACTGCAGGTGCCTGGTGCTGCTTGTGGGTTCTCCAAGCTGCTAGAGCCCTCTCTGGTGTCACATTTTCCTCTTGATCCGTGTACATGGCCATCCATCTACCTAAATGCAAGCACAGGTTCACCTGGATACTCTTTCCATACCTGCAGACTCTCTCTGTCACAACAGAATTATTACACTTTGTTAAAAGTCATCCTTATGAAAGGGTCCAGAGTTCTGAACTTGCAAACAGGCTCTGCTCTGGTATTTGCAAAAATATTGAATTATTGCTTGGAAATTCAGGAATAATTCCATGAAGTCTCTGCCTGAGAAGTGAAGAGTAGCAGAAGAGGGATCATCTGCTTATACCTGCTAAGCCCCACCGCAGAGATTGGCATTTTAGCTTGAACCAAGCTGGTTATGTGATATTATGGGTAGGATGGGTATTGAGTAAATGGAATATAGGTGTATGTCCCCTTCTGCTACCCCTGCCACAGAGCCAGGGAGGAAAAAGGGACAGTTAACAGCACTAATATATATGGAATTGACCAACCTTTTGTATGCAAGAGCTGGAGATATGCATATCTATTTGTTTTTACAAGCCAAACAGTAAAATGGCATATCTTTTGAGAAGTCCTTTCCCTTTTTCTGTAGAGTCACATCCACTCCAGTTCAGTGTCTATAGTAAATTTAGGCTTTTTGTTTCTACTGAATGTACAGGAGAGTGCAAAAACAGGAGAGGAAACTGGATTTTCTTTCCTTTTACTGCCAAAGCAGCCAAGTCATTTTTTACATGTAAGCGATTGTCACCTGTGCAAACATGCTGAAGACATAAAGTCTGTGCTTTAAAGCTGTGGAAGAGACTACAGGTTTTGAAACCAGCAGGCTAGCAGAAGTATAAACAGTGGCCTAATATTGTTTGCCAGTTTTTTGATACTAGCAAAGATGCAGGTAGAGGAATGTTCATCACCTTTTCAGATCACAGTCTGATTAGTCAGAGCTGGGAATTAATTCTGTCACCATTTTTTGTGCATTTAACATGAGACAATTCACGTGAAGCCACGACAGCAGAGGTGAGCTAAACAGAGACATTCAAGTGTCCCTTTCTTAGGATTAAAAATGTGTTGAAACTGGTTTGTCGATGAAGATTAGCAAAGCAATGGGCTGAGATGATGAGGGCTATTTTTCTCCGGTGTCATCTCTCCAGTACACCTTTACAACGTCTGCATTGTTAAAGGACTGTATGCTAAAGTGTGTGCTAAAACATTCTTTACATCTCTTTTGGAGAACAGGGATGGCTTTGGAAAGCCTCATTTCCAAAGAGGCTTTGGAAAGAGAGGTAAATATTCTNAATCAGGACCCTTTTTTTTTAAGACCACTAACAAGCATAGAAAATGTCCTTTGCTAACTACATAAAAATGACCCAGATCTAATTTGTTTTGAAAATTATTTGTGGCAAGAAAATATTCTCAGGCTGAAGTGTTCTTTGCCAAATGTAGTCTGCAGTGAGAGTCTGCAGGCCAAATTGTGAAACCACTAAAAAACAGGGCTGTTAGGGGAAATCCTGACATTACCTCTGCCTAGCTACGTGTTCACAGACGACGAGTAATGTTCACTATTTCATTGCATTCAAAATCAATGTATTTACTTAGGAGATTCATCATTTTATGACAGTTTTAAAAATTCTTCCTTAAACTCATTTTATGCTTCCCCAAATCCATATTTTTTATTGATAGTGAAAATGAGATAAATTCATTGGAAGCAGACAATAAAACCTGTATGCATAAGGCAGTTTACTTACTGCTTATGCAAGAGAACGTATGTTTATTGTACTTTTGATGAACTGTCCAGGCTCTGTTTATGAAGTTGATCTTTTTATTCTGCAGTGGTCATACGGTACTTTACTGAATGCTTCTTATCTGAGCCCTGGGGTAGCCTATAATTCTTGAATCTGAAAGCAGAGGCATGTCAGACGTAAAACAGGAAATGTGGAGGTTTTGAGGAGTATTTCAGGTGGTTTTGAAAAATATATCATAGCTAATAAGAAGAAATGCCGCTCTAGGGTAAAGAAAAAGCTTCAAGGGTGAAGAGTGAAGATATTCTTTAAAAGAGGCTTTAGCTAGGAGACAAGAAACAGGTGCAAAATGAAGCCGGTATTATGCTTGTGAATAATGAGGAAGTTTCATTTGTGTAATGGATGTTAAGAAATCTGTGTTTCAGTGAGAATGGATTCAGAGAGGTGACAGAAATCAAACTGAATAATGGAAATCAGACTATCAGGTTTTCAATAGCTGTGTCAGAGAAGAATCTCTTCCTGTAAGTCTTATCCAATGACTAAGGACGGGAAAAGAGCAGAGAGTGCAGCAGAGTAATGGAAGAGGAGAATATCAAGTGCATATTCAGAGCTTTTTAATCTATTACTTTTTATTCAGCTCTGACTGGGATATTAGAGCTATAGTGATGATGGGATGTGAGCTTCAGCATGCATTTTGAGGAATGAAATTTTCCTTTTCTGTTGTTAGATTTTTATTCATATTTTACTTAGTGGAAACCACATGGCATTGATGGCTGGGAGGTTGTGACTGTGTACTTCTGAAAATGCCCTTTTTTACAGAACTTTGATGAGCACCAACCTGTAGTTTAAACTTTGTATGTTATAATTTTGGGAATCTGGTGTATTTGGCAGACCCTATGAAATTGCACCTCAGAATAGCTAACTCTCTGGTATGTGAATGCTCTAGAAATGAGTGTGATAAAATCTGTCCAGTCTTTCCTTTTAAGTGGAAGAGATGTCAGGTTGCATCATTTACTTTTGAGTGTACTATTTTCATGTTCTTCCCTCCACACCTACCTTCACTACGTCCTTGTTTTCTGGTGGTTTTTTGCCTTCCTTCCATCATGTAGTTTTCTCCTTCTTTCTCTAAATAACTCAATCTTTTTGTGATTCATCAGCGAGCAGGTACAGGATAACTCAGGAATCAGGCCCAGCCAGCATGGTTTTAAGAAAGGCAGGTCCTGCTTGACCAACCTGATCTGTTACAAGGGACCAGACTTAGTTGGATGAGGTAATGAAGCTGGTGTAGTATCTGGAGCACAGATGTAATGAGGAATGGCTGGGGGAGTTGGGGTTGCTCAGCCTGGGGAAGAGGAGGCTCAGCGGGACCTTATGTCTCTCTACAAGTGCCTGAAAGGGGGTAGCCAGCTGGGGGTCAGTCTGTTCTCCCAAGCAACGAGCAGTAGGGGAGGTTTAGACTGGGCATTAGGAAACATTTCTTCACAGGTGTGGTTGTCAAGTATTGGAACAGGCTACCCAGGGAAGTGTTTGGGTCACCTACCCTAGAGGCATTCAGAAGACATGCAGATGTAGTGCTTAATGACATGGTTTAGTTGTGGTCTTAGCGCTGGGCTAACAGTTGGACTCAGTGATCTCAAAGGTCTAGTATTTCCACTTTAAATACTTGACCTCACTTCTATAAGTGTTTTCTGTCTACAGATCCTTACAGAATCACAGAAAGGGTAAGGCTGGTAGGCATCTCTAGAAATCATCTAGTCCAAACCTTTGCTCAGAGTAGGGTGAGCTACAGCACGTTGTGCAGGACCATGGCCTCCTGAATGTCAAATACATACAAGGGAGGAGATGTCACAACCTCTCTGGGCCTGCCTCAGTGCTTGACCATAGTTACAGTAAAAAAAAAAAAAGTTTTTCTTGTGTTTACGTGGGATTTTTTGTATTTCAATTTGTCTTTTTTGTTTTTTCCTGTCACTGGTTGCCACTGAGAGGAATCTGGTTCAGTCTTCTGTTTTCACCCCATCAGATATTTATACATATGGGCAAGATTCCCTAGGCCTCCTTTCCTCCAGGTTGAGTAGTCCCAGCTCTCTCAATCCCTTCTTATCTCATAGATAATCCAGACCTTTCAGCACCTTTATGGTCTTTTGCTGGACTGATTCCATTGTGTCCATGTCTTGTCTTGTACTGGAGATCTCAACAGCAGGCCCAGCTCTTCACTGGTGCCTCACCAATGCTAACAGAGAGAAATAATCACCTCCTTTCGCCTGTTGGTGGCCCTCTTCCTCGTGCACTCCAGGAGGCTGTTGGCCTTTGTTGGAAGCGGACATTACCTGTCCAACAGGTTCGCCAGGTCCTTTTCTGTAAAGCTGCTTTCCAGATATTATGGCTCAGCCTGCACTGGTACTTGATGTTATTCNTGTCAGGTTGCATCATTTACTTTTGAGTGTACTATTTTCATGTTCTTCCCTCCACACCTACCTTCACTACGTCCTTGTTTTTTGGTGGTTTTTTACCTTCCTTCCATCATGTAGTTTTCTCCTTCTTTCTCTAAATAACTCAATCTTTTTGTGATTCATCAGCGAGCAGGTACAGGATAACTCAGGAATCAGGCCCAGCCAGCATGGTTTTAAGAAAGGCAGGTCCTGCTTGACCAACCTGATCTGTTACAAGGGACCAGACTTAGTTGGATGAGGTAATGAAGCTGGTGTAGTATCTGGAGCACAGATGTAATGAGGAATGGCTGGGGGAGTTGGGGTTGCTCAGCCTGGGGAAGAGGAGGCTCAGCGGGACCTTATGTCTCTCTACAAGTGCCTGAAAGGGGGTAGCCAGCTGGGGGTCAGTCTGTTCTCCCAAGCAACGAGCAGTAGGGGAGGTTTAGACTGGGCATTAGGAAACATTTCTTCACAGGTGTGGTTGTCAAGTATTGGAACAGGCTACCCAGGGAAGTGTTTGGGTCACCTACCCTAGAGGCATTCAGAAGACATGCAGATGTAGTGCTTAATGACATGGTTTAGTTGTGGTCTTAGCGCTGGGCTAACAGTTGGACTCAGTGATCTCAAAGGTCTAGTATTTCCACTTTAAATACTTGACCTCACTTCTATAAGTGTTTTCTGTCTACAGATCCTTACAGAATCACAGAAAGGGTAAGGCTGGTAGGCATCTCTAGAAATCATCTAGTCCAAACCTTTGCTCAGAGTAGGGTGAGCTACAGCACGTTGTGCAGGACCATGGCCTCCTGAATGTCAAATACATACAAGGGAGGAGATGTCACAACCTCTCTGGGCCTGCCTCAGTGCTTGACCATAGTTACAGTAAAAAAAAAAAAAGTTTTTCTTGTGTTTACGTGGGATTTTTTGTATTTCAATTTGTCTTTTTTGTTTTTTCCTGTCACTGGTTGCCACTGAGAGGAATCTGGTTCAGTCTTCTGTTTTCACCCCATCAGATATTTATACATATGGGCAAGATTCCCTAGGCCTCCTTTCCTCCAGGTTGAGTAGTCCCAGCTCTCTCAATCCCTTCTTATCTCATAGATAATCCAGACCTTTCAGCACCTTTATGGTCTTTTGCTGGACTGATTCCATTGTGTCCATGTCTTGTCTTGTACTGGAGATCTCAACAGCAGGCCCAGCTCTTCACTGGTGCCTCACCAATGCTAACAGAGAGAAATAATCACCTCCTTTCGCCTGTTGGTGGCCCTCTTCCTCGTGCACTCCAGGAGGCTGTTGGCCTTTGTTGGAAGCGGACATTACCTGTCCAACAGGTTCGCCAGGTCCTTTTCTGTAAAGCTGCTTTCCAGATATTATGGCTCAGCCTGCACTGGTACTTGATGTTATTCCTCCCCAGGGGCAGGACTTGACATCTTCCTTAGTTGAACTGCCTAAGGTTGCTGTCAGCCAATTTCTCCAGCCTGTCCAAGTCCTCCTGGATGGCAGACCAACCTCTTGCTGTACCAGTCACTCCTCTCACTTTTGCATCTTCTGCAGACGTGCTGAGGGTGCCCCCTGCCCCATCATCCAGGTCACTAATGAAGATTTTGAACAGTACTCACCCTAGTATCGATCATCACAACTGACCAGTCCCCAGATGGACTTCGTGCCACTGATCACAGCCCTCTAGGTCCAGTCTTTCAGCTAATTTTCAGCCCATCACATGCTCATAAACTCTGTTCTCAGCATCCTTGGAAATCCTCTGCAAAGTTTCTCACAGAGGCTCAAGGTTTCTCCTTACATGTAATGGTATCTAAAATCACAAAGAGGTTTGTCTCTTTTACCTCAGACATTGCCCAAGGTCATGCAGTAAATTCTTAGAAGAGCTACGGAATAAACCCAGGTTTCCTATATTTTAGCTGTTAAAAACTTCCTGTCTCTGCTGACCTTACTGACTAGAGTTAGAATATAGACCTGCATCTGCACAGAGACTTTTCTTTGTCAGAGCCTCTTTTTCCCAACTGTACTTTAAATAAGTCAATAAATTTTTAATAATCCGTTATATTTTTCCATCACGGGTAACTGAAAAGGGCAGAAGACATAATGCGTGAGAACATCCTGCCTTTGGACAGCTGCGTCATCCCAAGCGTGCTTTCAAGCAAAACACCATTCTAATGGAAACAAACAGACAGGCAGAAATTCTGCCTGTCTGCTGCAGACCATTCTTACTGCTTTTCTTAAAAGCCTGGCCTGAAGAAGACTTGTCTGAAACAGATTGAGCACTGTCTTGCTGAGAAATGGCGGGGGAAAGTGTATGGGCAAAGAAAGCAGAACTGGATACAGCTCCATGGGTAGCACAACTGCACATGTTCATGCCTAATAAAGACACAACAGTTGGTTGCATTTTCCAAGCTTCTGAATATGTGTATAATTGAATAGTCATAACATACTCTGAGTGCAGGGCTGGTCATTTGTATTTTAGATTGCCTTCAAAGTGGTGAAGCCTTTCTTCTTCAAAACTTAACTGATATTCGTTGCCTGTAGTGCTAACTTTCATTCCAGTGTGGCTTCCAATCATGTGACCTGTTTTGACTTAAGAAAGTCTATCAAAATGCTGGGAGTCAGGATTCTCTTAATAAGATTCAGTAGGTTCCATTTAAAAATAGATACTATTTAGTTTTTTCTTTTTGGGAGTCAATTCCAATGTCCCAGAGGACTGAAGGAATTTATTTTTCTGTCAGGACTTTAAAGGGGAGGAGGAAACTCTGAAAAAAACACAATAATTTATATATATATGTGTATTTATGTGTGTGTATATATGTGTGTGTGTATATATATACACCATTTATCTTTCAAGAAGAGTTTATTTAGCCCCAGTCTCTCTTTCACACCTAAGAAAAGGAGCCCCTGCTTTGTGCAGTTCAGAGCCACAGCAGTAGCCCCACCCATGATGGTCTGAGTAAGTGGACTGGCCATGCCACTGATGGATGTGATGGGAACAGTAAAAAAGAAAGGGACACTTTGAAACAACACTGCCATGAATGATTTTCTTAAGAGGTCTGTTGAGTGCTGCCATCACATATTAGTTGAGTCATTTTACTTTTACAGGTCATGTTAACATCTTTAGATGAAGGGTATGATGTTGAATGCCTCTGTTGTGACTGATGTCCTCTGTACCAGAATTGTCACAGACAATAGTTACGGGAGGCCCAGCAAAGAACCTGTGTTTTCCACATCCGAGTTAAAGGAGCTTCCAGTTAAAACACTTTTTAACCTGTGGGTGCCTACAGGTTTCCTAGCAAGTGATTCTTGGAAGGCACAAGCTTTAGAGAAAATAAATGAGAACTACAGTGTTATTTTTTTACTCTGCTGTTGTCTGAAATTGTTGTCAATAGAAATAGTTGCATGCATTTGTCTTCATTAATCATTTCAAGGTGTCGCTTTTTGGTGCAGCCAGCCCTTGCAGTTCACAGGCATTTTAATTTTTCAATTATTGTACCTGTGGCTCAGAACAGATACTGATTAGTTTCACATTTTGGTCTGTGGGCAGCTTAATGTTCTTGTCACCTTACACTGAGTTTTAAATGTGCAGAGTGGAAGAGAATGTCAGATGTGCTCCAAGTCTTTGGGTCAGGCTCAGCAAGTTATGATATTTCATAGTACTGTACTGATGGGTTTCTGAAGATGGATGAGAGAACAAAATATGGGTTAAGGATCCTATCACAAAAGTAATGATTCCTCGTGTAAAGCACCTGTGAGTGATTTTGTGTTGTATTCATTTTCACACAAATTTCCAGCTGGAGATGAAGGTAATGCAGCTGGCTGCTATAACAGCAGTAGAAAAGGGAGTTACAATAGCAGCAAGGCAACAGCAATGCCTTTCAATATTTGCCCACAAAATTACAAGACCTATTCAAACTGTAGTTGTGAAACTGAAGGAGAAAATAAATTTTGAAGAGCCCTAAACACAAAGATTAATTTTATAACAAATAGAAATGTTGCCTGTCTCCTCTTTATCAACTGTGTACCAGCTATGACTCATCCATGCATTCTTTTTTCCTTCCAAAAACTGACATGGAAGAAATCCCTCCAAAACACAAAACTACGCTGAACATCTGCTGTCTAGGTGTTCATCAGTTCTGTCGGCTCTGCTTTTGGCTAATTGCCTGGGAGTGAAGTTGAGTCATTTATGGGGACTTTACCTGGTGGCAGTTATAGTGGTAAAGATTGTGTAACATTTGATAAAACCTAGGAAATGTCAGACATGTAGCCTCCCAAACATAAAGCTTATTTACTGGTTTCCCATGCACTTTGTTTTCTACAATACTGCCTGCACAACTGATAACAGAAAATGTATTTAATAACTACTCAGTGCTAATATGCTGTAGTATGCATGACTGACTAATTTAATTTATCTCTGATTAAGCCTATTATGTTTGAGATCACTTTACAGAAGAGACTTTTTTGCCATCTGTAAGCTTATTTGAATTGTAATATAAGTTAATAATGTGTGAAATAACTACTGGTGCCTGCTTCTAAATGTTAATTTTACCAAATCACTTCCTGAGTTAGTGCATACACAGCTCATCCATTGCAGTGTCGTTAGCGGGGTGTTTGGATGTAAGATTGGAGAGGTAAAAAGGCAGGTGCATGGCAGGGGGATCAAGGGCTGTTGTTTCTGCTGAGAAAAAGCAAAACAAATAAAATCACAGCCCAGCCAGGGATGGCACACCATCCATATAATGACAGCGTCAGCTGAGAGGAAGCCCTCAGGATGTTCTGCATCTTGAGGTGTTTGTTTCCTACCAGGTGCAAAGAGGAACAGGGGCTCCTCGGGAAAAGAGAGAGAGGAATACATTCAACAAAAACTTGTGAGAAAGGCAGTCATTAGTATGTTTAAATAGGAAAGTAGCCATTTGGGTGGAATTCTAGATTTTTCTCAGGCTGAGGGTAGAGCTGGAAAAGAAGTGGGGGAAAAAACCAAACAAAACCAAAACAACCCCAAACAATTAAAACCTGGGAAATGTAAGTGGGAAAAAAGTTCTGCCAAGGAAAGCTAAACCCTTTCTTTAGGGACAAGCTAGACTGTTTCCTGTTTCCCCTCCACTCTTTTCTGTGGTCTAATTTTTAGAGCAGGCAGACCCCTAATGGAGAGGAAAGCAAAGCTTTTTCTATGCACAAGCTATATCCCAGAGCTATTGATCCCGGCAGATGAAACTTTGCAATTTCTGTGCTTTAGCTACTTGTTTCTCTGAGAGGCTGCAAAATGCTCTCAATTGCTGATTTGGAAAAAGTTCTGTATTCATCAGTTGTTGCTTTTATGAAAAAACGTAATTATATATAGTCTTGCTTTAATATATGTTTATTTTGAATCTACTGAGAAAACGGAGGTGGAGAGAATGAAGTCTTCTACCTTGTTTAGAAAAACAAATGTGATGGCCTGGGGTTTAGTTTATGAGATTATTTACAAGCAGTTGCCTAAATTATGTGTACTTCACATTTAAATATATGCAACTTCAACTGGAATAAAAGTCAAATCTTTTCTCTGTCAGATTAGTGTATCTCTTCAAAATAGGAAATATATAGGATACTGTACTTACTGCATCAGGCTGAACTGCCAAAACAATGTCACTTAACTAGTGAAAAGAAAAGTATGCTGCACATAATTTCTTTTTATGTCATTCTGTTCCACCCTCCAAACATTTCTGGCATGTGATAACATGTGGGATGTCAAGCATCATTGTTCACATTTTGTCATGCTATCTCACATAGATCAGTTATCAGCAAGTCAAGCTGCACGGCAGCTCTGATTTCAAGGTCTCTTTTCACAGCATGTCAGATTCTAGCTGGCAGGACAGGACTTTGGCAGGCCCACGTGCAGTTAGAATGTTTGATGGTTGGACTGCGCAGAGTAAATTTCCAATGTTACATAATCACAAAAAACGGTATTTCTGTAAAAACTTCTGATATTGTGGTTCCAAGGTTCTTGGCGTTGCCAAGACTTTTCCTCTTGTTGTTTGCTCAGAATAGTCAATCAGTCAATGCTGGAGGGACAGACGTGGCTGTTTTTGCATCGGAGATGGGACTGATACTGTTCTAGACTGCTGGCAAGGTGAAATGTTTACCTACTATCACATAGAGGGTGTGGAGTACACTGGCGTCCCATGCTTTATATAATCTTCCAGGTGTAATCCAGGGCTGAATGTGATACACAGAGATCTGAAAATGTGGTGCTGTATGTAATTTAGAGCTAGCTCGGCATGCTGGCACAGACTGCAAAAGTGCCACTTGCACTCTTACTGGTCCTAGTCCTCAGGCCTGGAGACAAGGGGTTACTGGGCAGGATTTTCAGCTTGGAGAGTTGCATCTTCATTCTCCCAAGAGCACTCAGGTTTGCCGCAGGTGTGAAGGTTTCTTCTATATCCTCTACTTCTTGCCTGGGCAGCTATGGGTAGAGAGATTATTTAGTTTATGACTTTTCATTTATAAGGAGCAGGATTCTTTTAAAAATTGTAAATTAACACCTTTTTCTTTTTTTTAAAAAAAATTCTTGCTAAGAGTAGCAGACTGAGCTTCTTCACCTGACAAAGAGAATCACAGTAGTTCAGTTTGTAGATCAGTCAATGCTGAAATTTTTCTTTTCTGTTTCTGCAAGTTATACATACTTAAGGATAGGAAAGCAGAATTTGATTCTTCATATTTTTTGTCTGTAAGAGAGATATTCTGAAGAATAATTAAAGAAAGAAGGTAAAATATTTGGTTATAAATAATCTAAATTTTTAGAGACTATCACTTTCATGAGGCAGTCTCTTAGATGCTTTGAACGTATTAATTATAAATATACTGCATTATTACCTGCAAGTGTCTGTGATGTACATGGTTAATCACTCCCTGTTCAAACACTCCTCATGCAAAGCTTTTGGAATTCTCTGTGGCCCAGTTCAACGCAGAAACCATCAGTGGATCAGGAACTGTGCATTACAGAGGGGCAAGTGAAGACTAGGACTGCCTTCTCTCCATCCTCTTTCATCTTTCTTTTCCCCCCAACGCCTAAATTGAGATTGATCATTTAGCAGGAAAAAAAGACACTGTGAGCAGCAGAGCGTAACTCAGTACAATACTGAAAGCTGCTTAGCTGTCGTATCAGACTCAACTTACTCTTAAGCAAAGATTAGTGAGGATAACTTCTGTACAAGCCTGTAAATCTGCTTAGCGATCTGTGACTCTTATGGGCAAATAATGCTTCCTAAACACAGCCTTTGGACATGTGGAGAGTCCCCTTTTTGAATGGCTGATACATGGAAGCCAGATTATTTCTTCTGGAAAAGGAAACATTGTTCAAGGTACTACAACATAGGAAGCCAAAAGGTAATTTGTACCTCACCTAATTGTGTTATGGTCTATCTTAACCTAATATATATGCAAAAGCTTATTCCAAGTGTGAGTAACACCCTGTAAGTATTTGTTGTAAGGAATTTTTTTTTCCTGCAACAGTGATTGTCTCACCTTTTCTTTAAAAAAATCACCAAAGAAATATGGCTTTATAGACCTCAAAACATTTGAAACCTCAAAACTTTTTGAAACTTTATGATTTCTGCTTGCCTTCATTGAATGGATATTTCTTTAGATCCTTAGATGAATATGAACTATGTACAAAAAACATGTAAAAGCAGTCCACAAGGAAACATCAATGTCATTTTCCACACCTACACTTGAAGCTTCTGGATTTCATGAAGACTTAAGGTTGAATAAAGAACAGCATGGTTTTTTCCATGTGTTTTTTAAAATTTTACTTCTTGATCTGAAGAAAAGAAAAAAAAAAAAAAAAAAGGCAAAACAAAGATGAAAAAAGGATCCAGAAATGTTTTAAAAAAAAAAAAGGCAAACCAAAGATGTATAAAGGATCCAGAAATGTTTTAACAATAAAAACACAATGTTCTAGAAGATGCCCCAATACATCAAATGGGACTTTTCTTTTTGCTATGTAGTTATTCGGCTTAATTTTTTTATTGTTTTTGTCTACTTAGGTCTAAATGAAAACAGCCCTCTAAAGTAAGGGGGAACATACAAGGCAACTGGTAAGGATTGATACTATGTGGGTTTTAAATTTGTTTGTTTGTTTGTTTCCTTTGGGTTTTTTAATTTTTGATGACTGTTTTACCCTTTTTTTTCAAATCAGTCCAAGTTCCAGGATGCTTTTTGTTTCAACCGAGTCCATTAGAGTTTTTTTGTGGTCTTGTTCAGGAAACTCCTGTCATCAGTGAAGCTTGTTTGTGCAAGATTAACAATAGCTTTATGGCATGAAATCTGATAGCAAGCACTCTGGGTTTTTTGTTTAGGATTGATGAAGGGCTTATAGGTCTGTTTAGACCTCGGTCATCCTATTTACCTTTTACGAAACTGACATAGTTTTAGCATTCTTCCACTGCTCTGGAATTTCTCTGTCTAAGATTAATTAAAAATCAATACTGGTGGTTCAAAACCTCCTAATCTAGCTTTTTATACAAAAGTGCTGATACAGCTGCTGTTTAATATGCTTCCAAGCTACTTTAAGAGCAAAGAAAGTATTTATCATAGCTGAGTGTGAATTAAAACATCGAAGTAGCTAAGTAAACTGCACCTATGTATCATGGCAGGGGTGGGTCGAGGACAATGATGGAGGGATTGCAGGCATCTCCTGAGAATGTCACAGACTTTACTGCTTTGTAGAGTCATTTTAGGTTCACTTACCAGATCGTGACACAAAGAAGAAAAGCTCCATCTAAGGAAGCACTGTAGAAGACAATAAAAAAGGAAACACTGACCACCATGACACTTGAAAATCAAAATGAACCAGCATGAAACTAGAATAAATAAGTGCATTTGGCAGAGAGACATACTTAGTGTGGAAGAGTAAACTTCAGAGAATCTTCTTCTCACCAACAAAAGCAGAAACAATCTATTTATTGAGCATGTTCAACTTTCCTGAATCTTTATTGGCATTGCTATAATTTCTATCCAGAAAAGCGCTAATGTAATTGCTGAGATTCCTCTTTTGCTTGTCATCCTTAGAAAGTTGATGATGTCCTTCAGTCTGCATAACATTGATTTTTTTTCCTTCGTTCATTTTTTTCTTAATCACCTAATGTATATTAATTGCAATCGATTTCCCTATGTTCCCTGATGTAGATTATTTTTTATATCTATTTTACCTCAGTAGGCCAGTGGGATGATTCAGGCAAATATTAATTTTTTTCCTCTTTGTTAATGGTTTTAGTTTTTTGGGGTTTTTTTTAGTGTCTGATAAAATGTTCTTAAACAGGTCCCAGCTTTCATCTTTTTCCCAAATAAACTGTCTCCCAGCTGAATTTGCTCACAATTGTTCTCAAAATTGCAAAATGAATCCTTTTAACATATGAGGTATATTTGTTTTCAAATTATCCTGTTTGTGAATAAGAAACATCATGAGCAAAAGGTGACATTCATAAAGAAGCAACTTCTAATTTTTAGTTCTGCATTAAATTTTGTGTCATCATTCAAGATTAGGTATAATATAAAATTCCCTCAAGCTAAATGCTTACTGAGTTACTCAACTTACTGAGTTGAGAAAACATCCTTATGTAGAATTTTAAAAATCTTTTTTATTTATTTCAAGGCAGCACAAAGCCTCCAGCATGTGCTACTAAGTCCTCTGTGGTAACTCGGATTTCTCTCCTACACAATATAAACAGATGCTTGAGGAGTCCCTTGTCATAATTTTCCTCAGTGTATTTGTGGTCTGGAACAGATATCACCCTACTTTTCTTGCACAGCCTTACTTTCAAAAGCATTCCAGCCTCTGAATGCCTCCTTCCACCGCACCAGGATGGGCCGTGGGATGATTTGATTGTTTCTGTCCAGCAAACGCTTTTCCATCCTGAGGGCCACAGCTGCAGCCTGTCTTTGTTGCTCAGCCAGCCTGGGAAACCAAAGATTTCACTGGATTGAGGTCAGTGTGTAAAACCACTGAATTCAAGAGATTTGATGTTTTTCATAGAACCATAGAATCTTCTGAGTTGGGAGGAACCCCCAAGGATCACTGGGTCTAACTCCTGGCTCTGTGCAGGACACCCCAAGACTCACACCGTGTGCCTGTGAGCATTGTCCAAATGCTCCTTGAACTCTGCCAGGCTTGGTGCTGTGACCATTTCCCAGGGGAGCCTGTTCCAGTGCCCAAACACCCTCTGGGTAAAGAACCTTTTCCTGATGTCCAACATAAAGCTCCCCTGACACAACTTCAGGCCGTTCCCTCGGGTCCGGTCACTGATCGCCACAGAGAAGAGATCAGTGCCTGCCCGTCCTTTTCCCCTCGTGAGGAAGTTGAAGACCATGGTGAGGTCTCCCCTCAGTCTCCTCCAGGCTGAACAATTCAGACTTACAAGAAGTGCCAGCCTTGAAGGAAATGTCAAGCTGATAAAGCTCTGGCCTTTACCAAGGTGGCAGTGCTGGGTTAACATTTTACGCTGGAACTAAATGATCTTGAAGGGTTTTTCCAAGCCAAATAATTCTATGATTCAATTAAAAAAGAGTAGAGTGCCCTTCTAAGAAATTATTGGTACATGGGGTAATATGGGAAATATGGGATGTCTCCACACACCCATGTGCCAGGACTGCTTCTAAAGGCCAGGGAAGCTGTGGGGGTGGCAGTGCAGGAGCAGGAGCAGTGGCCTTCCTGGCCAGGGCTGGGGCCAGACACAGCGTGGCTACAACACAGTGTAGGCAGGGAGCGAGGGACAGGCCTGAGCCCAAACAGCTGCTGAGCTGTGGGGGAAGAGGGTCCTGAAAGGGCATCTCACAGCTCCGTCCCACACTGCAGCTGATCTGCACCACCTTCAGCTGGCATTGATCAAGCAGGACTAAAATGGCTGCTGATCATTCCCAAAGGGTCATTGCTTCTCATTACACCAATGAAATAAAAGCAACGCTTGGGGTTACGCAGGTGGTGCTTGCTGGTACTGAACATGGCATCAACTTCCCCTGCCTGTGGTGAGTTTAAAATTACTGTAATCTGAATTTAGCATGCTTTTCACTTGACTTTTACACCAGACCTAAATATGAATTGTACAAGAATATATTTTAATGTCATTTCTGACCTGGTAAAATACCCTCAGTACAGCCCTTCAGATCCTGAAGTAGAGAAAACTATTAGGTATGTTATTGTTTTAAATTTTAATCTGTTCTGATGTTACTGAAATGCTCTGTCTGTAATGTCTTTTGTATTAATCATCATAAATATTTTATCCTTTCTGGAGAGGGTATAGTGATGTAATGTCTAAGTGAGCGAGGCAACTTATCTCAGCTACTTTATCATACTTGCTAGACTTAAAATGAATATCAAGAAGTTCCAACAAAGATGTTGTGCAGATAGTAAAGGCAAAAAAAAAAAAGGATAAAGATACAAAATGGTAACCACATGTAGCTATTTCTTTGCTGTCTGTTTTCTAATTCACAGAAACCAGAGGTCCCTTGTAGTGCAGTTGTAGAACTTCTCTAGGTATAGCAGTCCCTGTTACAAAAGTACTGGGCTTGGGAGATGAGGAAAGTGCCCAAAAGGTGTGATAAAGGTTTCAAAACCAGATGTTGGTTGACTTCTTGTGTTATTTTCTTTTCTACGCTGCTCTGTAAAGAATGGTCAACTGTGACAGGACTAAGTCAGTAGCTTCATGCCTGTGCTTGGTCTCTGAAAAAAAAATTCAGGGACATGATGCTACAGAAGATGCAGCAGTGGCCTGAGTGATGCAAACATCTCCTGTCTCACGGCTCATCTCATCTCACAGCTCATCTGGTGGTGGGCAGGTATGAGATTGGGTGTAAAGTTTATTTCTGTTTTCCACTTGCAAACAAGTGTATTTCAGGCTTTACCTCAGGTTTGTCACCAGATTTATTCACTTTGCAGTGAGGACAACTATCTTGGATAAAACTGTGCTGTGATTTTCAATTGTTGGTGTCTTGTAGGGTAATGCACAGTATTTGTCCGTTACCCTCCAAAATACCTGTATCAAACTTTCCTGCTATAGAACAGAGCAGTGTTCAAAGACTTTGGTGTAGCCTTCCATATTGACATTTAAGGCACTTGCACACATCACCTTTCTGTAAAAACACTGAGAGTTTCCCAACTCAAACATTCCTGGAATATGTGCCCAGGCTCCTGTTTCAGAATTAGATGGACTGGGACTGGCATGCACACCTAAATAATTAATGGCTGTTTATCCAGGTACTAGCAATGCTTTCTGGTTTGCTTTTTTAATTGCAGCCTGCAAAGAGTGTTGCTTGGCTTACTTCTTGGCCAAGAGTAGAGTGTGATGTGAACAAGACAGCCAGAGAAATACATACATTAGAGCATCAAATAGATTAAAAAAAAAAAAAAAAAAAAAGCTCTTCGTTCTGACAACTTAAAGCCACTCCTGTCCCCAAACTGTGGGCATATTTGCTTCTCATTATTAGCAGTCATTTGAAGGGGAAAATTAACAAGGGAGCTAAGCGTTTGGGGAGAGACTGCCAAAAACACAGCAGAGCCCTGGGGTAGGAGGATGTGGATTTAATGCATGATGCTGGTTGTGAGAGCATTTTGTACCTCTGGTTCAGTTTGTGGACTTGATCCATTTGTGGAGGGGAGCCCTGGCTATTATTGTTTGGTCCCTCTGTCTTATTTTAGCTTCACATTACTCAATGTCTGATTATGTTGGACAATACTCACTGTTGCTGCTGAGAACATTTTGGACAGCAGTGACAAAATGCCAAGCATTATGTCCATATCATTCTATCACGGCTTAGGAAACCTGTGAGAGTGAGCCAAGGCAGGCACTGGATGCTTTGCAGAGGGATGGGTGCCAGCCTGGGATAAATTAGCTAAGATTTTCTCCCCTCTTTTCTCCCACCCTGTACAACAAGGAGATGAACTGGGAGTCCTCAAACCTATTGGATGATCACCCAAAGTCTAATAAATTGTTAGAGGGGAGAAGGAAACCTACTTTGATACAGCAGGGTGGGAATTTTGCAGATCCTGTGAATTCTGTCATCATGGTAAGAGCTGAGATCATTACTGGGCATGCTGTTCAGCAAAGCAGGATTTCTGTCCATATTTTCTTTTCAAGTTTATCCAGCCTATTTTACAGCTGTGATAACTTGTGGCACAGCACAGTCCAAAGGCTGGTGTGTCTATATATATATATATATATAGGTATAACATCAGTTAGTCATGCTTGCTATCTGAAATAGTGACTTGCTGCTTTGAAAAGAATGGATACCTGAATTTTGGGTTGTTATGTGAACCAGACAGAATATTTGGCTCACAAGGAAGTATTATATTTCATTCCGTTGTAATGTTTTCAGTGGATCCAGAATTCACTAGCTATCCCAAATTCATAAGTTGTCTTCAATGCTGCATATCATCTTTTTATCTTAGGTTTATCTGGAACAAGTATCTACATCAACCAAACCAGAGATTTCAGGAGTACTGATTATTTCGCCAATGTTAACATTACCTTACAATAAAACCTGTTCTTTATGGATTCACTTACTTAGGGCAATACTGCTCATATATAGGAGATGATACTAAAATCTCTACAAATGTTTTTATAAGTAACTGAAATTCCTGTGACATTTATGGTATTTCTTTTCTTAGATTAGGGAATGAAGCAGTTAAATTACTTTCAAAGCAAAAATTATGGAAATTTCCATTCAGGATTTGCACTGAAAAAAGTGAAAGCATAAAGTGCCATTTTGGGTGGTATAACTATATTTTAGTATCCCCCATGCCCAGTAGCATGTCACTGCAAGGGCTTGAAAACTGGATGTGAAGACACGTTGCTTTCTTGTATCTCTGCCCAGCTGAAGAGCTGACACGTGTCACAAGAGGGACGCATGTGCCATTCAGATGCTCAACTCTGTGAGGGACCAGTGCAAGGTTTTCTGCCTCTGGTGACTGAGCCTGAGGCTCTGAAGTAGCAGAGAATAAGGGAAAGGGGTTTGGGATAATAGCTGAGCTGCTGGAGATGTCCTAGACAGACAAGAAGTCAGCCCTGTGTGGAGAAAGGCACCTTGCCCCATCTATTCTCTAAGAACAGGTGGGGGGAAAGGAGTGAGGAACTCTGCAGCGACAATGGGGCTGGGGGGGGAGGTGCAGGAGGCTGTACCAGGCACTGGCACAGGTTGCCCAGAGAAGCTGTGGATGCCCCATCCCAGGAAGTGTTCAAGATCAGGTTGGATGGGGCTATGAGCAACCTGGTCTAGGAAAAGGGTCACAGTCCATGGCAGTGGGATTGTAACTAGGTGTTCTTTAAGGTGCCTTCCAACCCAAGCCATTCTTTGATTAGGTAGTGCTCTTTTCCCCCCAGGAAATCCCCTTCCCTCTGCATTCTCCTTTCTTTGGGATCTGAGTCTTTAAGCTCATGTTTTCTGGAGCTTGCAGACTTGTCACCATACAGCATTGTATTATCACTCCAGCTTGTGAAAGGCATTCTACCATCACCATTTATCTCCCATGATGCCTCCTCACCTTCTTGGTGCTCTGAAGAAGGAAAAGGAAAAAAATATTTAGAAAAAGAAAATACAGAAGGCCCTCCCAGAGGAGGAGCTGCAGTTGTTGCTAGAATTAGGTGTGAAGGTGGAAATGTAAGGAGTTTCCTACCCTTCTCCACCAGATTTGCAGCACCAAGACATAGGTTGAGACTGCTTGTCTCATCTCCACCTTTCCAGGCATTGACAGTGCTTATCAAGAACTAATAAAGGATGTAGGGCCCATCTCTGTGCTATGTCTACCTGCCTGTGTTTGAAGTTTTACCTTAAAAATCCTGTCTGGACCTTTCAAATTTTTTTTT
>VZTR01033807.1:0-65146 GCA_013400775.1 Chaetops frenatus | reverse complement strand
CCAGCTTCCTGAAGTTATGAGGAGTTAAAAAAAATAAAAAAGAAAACTTATCTTTTGTACTTAACTCAGCAGTTGAACAAAAGTAGTGCAAAAATACTGCAATAGGGGTTGAGTAAAAGTGTCTATTGTGGTAACTATTCTGGGTATAGCTGCTCTTTCATGACAACCCTTTGAATTATTTCCTTGTGGAACAGAGCAGCTCTGACAGCAGCTCTTTTTTAGAGGGAGGCAATTTCCCTCATATATGACTTGTCAGCTGGTAACTGTGGGTGTGTAAATATAGCTGAAATTTGGAAATAGTGCCAATCTGGCAGAGGTTTTGGGCACTTATTTATGACTGAATGGATGAGATTTACCAAGTTCAGATAGATGTTGCAGGGCAGGTACATTACCAAAGCTTGTGTTTGTGGAGCACCTTGACAATTTTATGTTGATTTCAGTAATACAATTCTTCTTTAGACAGCTAAGTGATGGATAAAGTATGTCATTTATATAATATCTGTAAGAATATTCAGGAGCATCTCATTTTAATTTTGCTCCAGTATTGCTGCCTTTTCTTCTTCCTTTGCTTTTGCACTTATGTCCTTCTTCTTTCATCACTCTCACGTCTCATTTGGGATTTCTCCTCCTCCCTCTCCATCTGACACCTGAACTCCCACAAGACATGGGAAACTCCCTCCATACCTCCAGCATCAGTAACCTCATTTGTTTGTGAAGCATCTGCTTTATCCCTGCAGATTTAACTCACAAATTTAGTTCTGCTTGCTTAGTTTGTCTTGTGTCATCCAGTGCCGTGTTTCTGGTTTGCGTTTGGTCTCTGGTAAGCAATCTTTCTGAGTGTATTCCCTTCCCTGACTTGCCTTGATGTGCTCTCGGTGTGTCAGCTTTAAATTTCTGTCTACACAAAGAACAGAGAGTCTGCTACAGGCAAGTTCCAGGGCCAGCTTTGCCATAAAGCCACTTGTTTCAAAATAATTTCAAGTTCATGGGGCCTTAACTAAGAAAGGTCTTAAGAGCTTTTAGAGGGCTAAGAATATGTCTCATTTCAAGATGCCAGTACTCTAATTACATCTCTCAGCCTTCTGTAAACTTCCTCTTCTACTGGAAGCTCTCTTCCTGAGAAATCAAATTAAGCCTCTTCTGTCTTACTTTCAAGGTGTTATCTCCCTTTTGGTCTGGCTGTTTATGAGATCTTCGCATCCCCATAGTCCAGTACTATAGAACACAAAGCACCTTTTCTGTTGTCATCTCCATGTCTCAAGTGCCAGACCCTCTGTTTCCTAAAATTCAAATAAATCCACTTTTTATCCCTCATTGTATCTAAGTGTATCAAAATAACAGAAGAGCCTCCTCCTTTTTGCAGAAGATTTTCAAATCAAATCAAAAAAGTTTCAAAATTTCACTCCATTGCAGTATTGCAGAAGGTGCAACAAACTCAAGGAATAATTAGTGAAAGAAATAGAGAAATCAGCAGAGGAGAGCATCCTCTTTCAAGAACAGCAGCTTGTTTTAGTTGTGTCTAATGTGATTCCTAGAACAGAGGATTGCCTTTATTTGTGCTGAGTCTTTGCTGCATACAGCAGAATGCTTATATTGAAACTTCAAGTTGAGTTGTCTGAAAGCTGGAGTTTTGTATGGGTTCGCATTTCTTGCAGATGTCTGTCACACAGCAAATGTTGCTGGCTGGCTGCCCTCGAAAACACTGGAGAAAAAAATAAGTTCCTAGAAAAAGTGAAGTACTAATGACTTACAGCCACTTCATATCTAATTACAGTGAATGCACCTCTTGCTTGAGAGGAATGGGAACAGGGAAGCTTGGAGCTGGCTTAGTGGTGGGAGGCTTTGTGTTGTTTTTGAAGGGATACTTGCAAATTCTCTATTTGGTAGCTGACTTTTTAAAATGCAGTCAAATCAGTATGTGATGATGACAGAAATGATTGTGTTATTGTAAGTTTGACTCAAAATATGTATTGCATTGGACAAAAAGTAAGAAATTATTCAGAAAATATGCTCTAATATGCTCTGCTGGGTTTCAGTGTCTCCAGGGAACTTCATTTTATGACTTTATCAGCTTGCCTTAAAGCCCCAGAATATGTGATTCACAATTTCACCATCCTATTAGTTCATGTTTCTGTTTGGAAAGTGAATCAATTTCTAGATCTGATGTGTGTATAAACAGCTTCTTTTTCCTTATAGTCTCAAGGGAAATCATGAAATGTCAGAGAATAAAGGTACACAGAGATATAGATGAATTCCAGTGCTGAAAGCTGAAAGTTAAGATGTATCTAAACATTAAAACTTTAATAAGAATTCAATGATCAGTGCTCTGCCAGAAATGTGACAATGTGCTCTCTCCCACTTACCAGCTATTTGTACACACTGTACTTTGGTCACTGGGTGCAGTAACCAGGAAAGAACAAAATACTTGGCAAATTAAATCTAAAGATTTCCATTCCTGCTGTAGAACAGATAGACGTAATGTACCATTTCATCTTAAACCAAATTATGTACCAGGACATTTAGATACTTATTTCTGAAGACATCAGCGTATAATGTCTGGTATCGTAAGGACTAAGATGCTTAAATTTCAATTATGAAAAAATCTTTAAACTGAAAGCAGAGATACCTGAACTAAACAGCTCTGTGATACACCTAATCTTTCCCCTCCTGCTGCCTTTCTTACTGTTCATTCAAGTACACATGTAAAATAAGGACTTGATCAGAAGTCCTTTGAAGTAGATGGTAATCTGTCAGCTGGCTTGGCCACTGTTTGGACATCACCTGTATGTTTTGTCTTTGTAACAAACACTTTAAGAGATTTCGTGAGTGTTGGTAGAGCATATGCTACACACGATGGAACTGAGACAACTGAGTCTGTTTGGTGTTGTTTATCTTCAGCTTCTATACTCTGCACACTAGTGGAGATGTCTTTTGCACAGCATGCCTTTGCAATACCTTTGCCACGAAAGGTTTTTGAGGAAAAGAATTTTGAGGAAAGATGTAAATGTTACCTTCAGAATCTAAATGTTGTCTCCTTATTGGGGGTATAAGGAAGATATAACCAGATGTTTCGTGCATGGGGAAAGTGATAGGAGAAGGAATGGACACAAGCTGCAATGCGGGAAATCCCACTTGGATATTAGCGGGGGGAAACACAAACAAAAAACCAAATCACAGTAATGTAGTCAAGCATTAGAGCAGGTTGCACTTGGAGGTATTCAAACCTGACAGTCTTGGGCAACCAGGTCTGACTTGGTCACAACTAGAGCCAGGGGATTGCACCAAGTGACTGCCAAAGATGCCCCCCAGCCTATGTTGTTTGGGGTTACTATGAATTCTGTTCTTTTTTATGTAGTTTGCTGTTTTCATCTAACTCTTAAATAAAGGGGAAATGTTCTATCTCTTTTCAGAACCTACTGGGTTTGCTCTCATTTATTTGCACAAATGAGAAATGGAAAGGTTGCTAAAGAAAGGATTCAGTGAACTGCAAAATCATATACTTCTCTCTGGAACCATGCATTTTTTACATTTACTTTATATTACCCAGTAGAAAACATGTGCTGAGAGCTCACTGCTCTTATGAGTTGAGATATGTGTTCATGAATAAGATTTATTTGCAGTGTTTTCCTCTCTTTTCTTTTTAATGAACAAAACAAATAAAAGTATTCTGTGGTTGTTTGGAATATTAATACATGCCTGCTTTCATACTGAAAATAAGCTCAAGTCTAATAAATGTAATCATTACCACAGGTAGGTCTGGTTTTCCATATAAATATAAGCATCTCTTATTGCTGTTTGCAGGAATCTACATCTTAATGGGTGTATGTCTCTTGCACAGTGTGCTTTTGCAATACTTTTGCCCCAGAAGATTTTCCTCCTAAAGTTATTAAAGTCAAGACTTTTAAAAACTTTTGTCAAAACCAGAGAATTAAAACTGGCTCTGTTTGAAATATAATTATGTTCTAAGCAATTTTTTCAATGAAATAACCCAAGTGTGCTTTTGCAAATTCTACTTGACATATTTTTTCCCATTTTTAAATAGAGAATTTATAAACTTTTTTAAAATCTGCAACATAAAATACATCATGAGCTAAAATTCTGGTCAATGAATTTGGCTTGATTTAGGATGATGAAACAGATGTTATATGTCAGAATTTCTTATAACATGGAGGAATGATCTCTTATTTAACACAGTATGTATTTTATAGTATATTACAGCAAAGGATGGAATATGTTTATCCAATATATAATTATAGAAGATGAACACTAGATCTTATATGGATGCTGTGTTTTAACTCTGTCTGGCAGCTAATCCCCACACATCCCCTCACTCCCTCTTCTGGTGGGATGGGGGAGAGACTAAGAAGGATTAAAGTGAGAAAATCCCGGGCTGAGATAATGGCAGTTTAATAGGTAAAGCAAAAGCCATGCACACAAGCAAAGCAGAACAAGGAATCCATTCACCACTTCCCATGGGCTGGCAGGTGTTCAGCCATCCCCAAGCAGGGCTTCATCACGTGTAATGGTGACTTGGGAAGACTCCATCACGCCAAACATTCCTTCTCCTTCCCCCCAGCTTTATATGCTGAGCATGACACCGTATGCTATGGGATTTCCCTTTGGCCAGCTGTGGTCAGCTGTCCAGGCTGTGTCCCCTCCCAGCTCCTTGCACACTCCCAGCCCTCTCTCTGTTGGGGTGAGAGGCAGAAAGGGCCCTGACTCTGCCTCAGCAGTGCTCAATTGTAACAAACACATCTCTGTGTTACCATCAACACTGCTCTCAGCACAAATTCACAACACAGCCCCCTACCAGCTGCTGTGAAGAAAATTAACTCTATCCTAGCCCAAACCAGCTGAATGGACTTCAACATATCTGTTCTAGAATAAAAGTCTGGAAATAGGACAAACCTATCTCATCAAGAAAAACAAGAAAAAGATGAAACTTCCTTAATTTGGTAAATCCAACTGGGTTGCAATCATGACAGGCACTCCAGAAGCACTGCTTCTAGATATAAAACAACCTCAGAAGTGAATGAGGGTGCAGAACTTTAAACTGCAAAGGAAGTCTACTTTTTTTTTCTAAAGCTAGTTATATCTCAATAAATGTTTCTGTCCTTCTCTCAAAAACAAAGTAGAAACTAGCACAGAACCGGGACAGTTTAACATTAATACCATAGGTGGGGTTGTTCTGCCTACCACATCATCTTACATTTATTGTTGAAACATCTGGCTTTATAACCAGCGGTTTTTTCGTTTTCATTTGGGATAGGTCTTGCACAGTTCTGTCTTCCTGGGAAAAAGGAAAGAAATCCTGTGAAAACTGATGTTTCTTGCAAGAAACATGTACAGTAAAGGCCAGATGGATTTCATCAGTCTTATTTACTTAGCCAGCAAGGGCTGTTTGTCAGTACAATATACAGATCATTGTAAGCTTATAAAAAGATAATGAAATAATTGTGACCAAATCAGCTAAGTTTCACTCTAACTTTCTGAACATTAGCTTTCTTGGCTACTGAATAAAGCTTTTGGGCAATAAAGTTTTGGCTTCACAGGCCAAATTATATTGTATAGTTTAATGGTAAGCAGCCAAGATTGCAATTTTTGAGAGACCAAAACAATTTGTCTTCTTCTATGAAAGTTTCCTGAAGCATTTTCATGACAAAAACATTGAAGTTTTAACACAGAGATCACTCTTGGGCAAAGACTGCTTTAAATGGTATTTAATTTTCAATAGTTTTTCCATTACCTACTTGTTGAGCAAAAAATAGGCACAATTAATTATTTTGCTTATAAATATCTAATACCCTAAGTATCTATATGCTTTAATCTCCAAGAAACCATTGCACAGGATTACAATATTCTCAAGCTATTGCCTTTAGGATAGATGACACTGATTGACACTTATTCATTAAGACATAATTGATTTCCAAAAGTAATGGATTTAGATTCCCTTTGAAAGGCTTTTTTGCCCCCTGTTAATGAACAGCAAACTTCAGAAGAGATGCACTCGTGCAAGCTTTTGGTTACACACAAGCTTACGCTCTGTGTGAGTTGAAGTAATGCTTATATATAGATGTGTATGCCTCCCAAAGAGGTGAGCATTGTACAAAAGCCAGCAGAGAGAATCTTTACACTCGAAATGCAGACATAAAACAATACCTAGGAAAACACCATCTAATTTAACGCACAGTGTGGCTGGGAAATTACTGTCGAGTAAGTGTCGAGTAAGCTTGCAATGCAGAGCTAAACCTTGCAGAGATGTGTGAAGAGCACTCAGATACAAAATCAAGATAAATATCTCACTTCTACCCCTGGTTTGCTTGTCAGGCTGTCCTCCTTTCCCTTTTCTTTCTGCTATTTTACAAAAGCATCTGCTTTCTAGAGAATGGGGGAAGTTCAGTTATAGTGAGCGTGAGGTTTTATCCACTTTTTTCTATTTGCTAATTCTGTGTATTTGATAATCATCTCTCTTGTGTTTGGTCATTGCTTTTCTGAAGAGTTAAATTGGTTCCAGTGCTTGTTCTCCAGCTGCACTGCAGGATGGCAGCGTGCCCTTGGCACACACCTCCTTAGCCCACCCGTGGGCCAGGAGCACCCTTCCAACACCATATACGTATAGTGTATTTATGTGGCTTCTGTCACATAAATGCCATGTGGTTCCTTCTGGGGTCCAACACTGTGGCTTTCAGGAGGAAGATAGCTACTGATTCTTTATTCTAGGGCCACAGTTTCACCATGGTGAGTGGCTGCTGTGCTGTTAGGAGCACTCAGCACACCTTGACTTGTTAGAGATGAGTGCTTTGTAACAAGAAAGTACACTGCCGGAGAGCAAATTAGTGATTGATGTAAAATGGAGACTTCTAGATTATAATTGTGCTAGCAAGATATGAGACAAAGCTTTAAGTATAATTTTAACAGCATTTAATTAAGTGGAACAGTAGATTACCCACCACAATCCTAATGAAACACGTATAGGATTGCAAAATATAAATGCTTATTATTGCTAAGTTACCTCTGCCATCAGTAACTGACTTGGAGATGGGTTGATTGACTTGAAGCTGATTTAAAATGGTTCAATTTACAAACTGAATTTTAAATCTTTTCCAATTGTTCTCTTTTAATGCAGGCAGGAAAAGGTGACTCATCTGTTCAGCACTGCATGGTTCACTGAGTGGGGAGAAAATGACATATTTTATATGGTCACTGAGATCTTACTGTGTTATGTCACTTTGTATGTAGCAATTAAAGCAAAGTGAATCACTTACCTGACAAATTTAGTCTCTTGTTCTTTCAATGGAAGTATTATTACCTCTAGTTTATATTTGTTTGAGTTGCCTGATGGCAGGTTTCTCTCATCACCTCAGTTGCTGACAAACTATAATTAGGTATCCTTGTGCATGGTGCTAGATGAAGAAGTTGCAGGGAACTGGTGCGGTTCCTTTACAGTTTGCTTAATTAATTTTGTGTGCTGGATCCAAAGGATTTTGGGAGCCTGGCCTCCCTTGCTTTGTCAAGCTGTGTAAATCCCATATCAATTATACCTCCTATTCTGGAAACAAACAGTGGAGCATACAAGCTTTGAATTTGCTTTGCATGACTCTTTGTAGGAAGCAAACATAAAAGGAGCTTGTGTTCAGGCACAATACATTCATTGTTAATTTGAAGTGAATATTTATAACTTTCTTTTTACTATTAGCCTGACACTATGAGCAATTACAGCAGTATTCAGCTAAATTTGCCCAGTCTGTGCCTGGTCAGAATTTTCTTTCCCTGTGTTTCTAATACATTTCCTATGCACTATTTTGTCCTTAATGCCTTTACAGCTTGTTTATTGGAAACAGGTTTTTAATTATTTTTCAACAGTGGTGGAGACCTGATTTAATGAGCAATTGTTAGATATACTAGGGAGACACATTCACCTGATTAATGTGATAGTTAACTGAGCAACAAAATTGCCTCATGAAGAAGCAGCTGTACACAGAGTCGAAGCAGTAAAAAAGTTTGAGGGAATGTGAAGATAATATTTGAAGACAGATAATTTAAAATAGGATACTAAGCAAGTTGGAGGTTAAGTATAAATATACAGTGTTGGCTTGCTGGTTGGTTGGTTGGTTGGTCTGTTAGTACACATATGTGTGCACATACATGCCCATATTAGTTAGCAGACAGTGTATATAAGTTTGACTGAAAGACACTGCATTGGAGTGCTGGGAAATTCAAGGGCTGTAGAAAAAAAATGAGGAGGATGAGTTCCTCAGGTGTGTGTTGGAGATGAAACTGTGCTGCAGCCAGTGCTTCAGTGGTAGGCAGTGTTGATGTCCAGCTCCAGTGCTAATGTGTGCTTTTGGAAACAAATCTGTCCTTTGGGAAATAGGTCTTTTCTCAGAGAGGGGAAGGTAAGAGAGAAGAAGTTTGACATCCTTTAGTTGTCAGAGCTCACACTGGGGTATTTCTTGTGTCACTGACTTGCTTCTATCAGCAGCACTTACGTTCTCAGTTTGGAAGCTTGTGGCCAGCATAAAGGATCAGACTAACAGGATCACCACAGAATTTTAGTACAAGGTAGTTCCATTCACGCATTTCAGTGGCATCTTCCCCCCTCTTTGCAAGCAGCATTTGCAAAGGAAGAGGACGCAGTGGCAGCCCAGTAGAAGCTCATGACTAGATCATTAGGTTTCATTCCTGCAGAGGGCTGTGGCATCCAGGGAGAGAAGAACCACAAGGGCCCACAGGGTGGACACAAGGTGCACTGAGGCCAAAAAGGGTCACAGTAGCAGACACAAGTGGAAGAGGAAAATTAAGTATGAATGCTAGAAGAAACACAGCCCAGCTAGTTTCTCTCATGTGGTTCCCAGCTTGGCTTGTATGATGGATATCTCTCTACGAGCCTGAAAATACAGAATTTCAAAGTCATGGTATATTAGAAACCATCCCACTCACAAACTTGCTGGACCCTTTATGCCATAACATAAACCCTCTAATTTCAAGTTAGGGCTGGTGGCTTTCTGTTTGTGCTCACTCATATACTAGTGAAGGCAGGAATTCTTTTTCCAAAAGTTTTGAAAAGTGAGCTTTTGCATGGGATATTGTATTCTTGTTCACATGATTTAAACAGATGAGAGCTGTATAGATTATAAAGAACTCACTCTGGGAAAATGAACTGACTTTCCGTGCAATCACTTTGGAAACATGGATTAGGGAGAAGGCTGATAAGATACTTTGCCAAGATCAAATCCAAGTGAAAGTGGGCCAGACACATTACTGGGATTATAAGAGATTTGAAGAAAATAGAGAAAAATTATAAAGCAATTAAGATACACCTATTTGGAAGAAGAAAATTCTCCTGTGAGTGTCAAATTCTCTACCCTATTTTAACTGGTTCAGTTTGTCTCCGTTGTGACAAGTAACTTGAACAATTCTTTGCAAAACATTTTTACTTCTTGCCTTGCTAATATGATGGAAGTATAAATTGCTTTACTTATTATTTGAATGCTTCTTTCAAAGCCAGGAGAGTTGCTGGTCTGATGGTTGGAGAATCAGAGTAGAATTCAGCAGATCTGGATTAATTTCAAATTCCTGTCATAGCTTTGCTTTAAGAGATTTTTCGCAGATTTTAACTTTTGGGGTTTTTGTCTGCACCTCATTTGATTCATGTTGTCTGCAAAAAGGAGAGAATGATCCTTATGTTCCACCCATGCCTTACTAATTTAGCTGGTGGGATTTCTGAGGCTCTGTATGTCTGTGCCTTGGATCAGCAGTGCTCCAGCCCTCCCAGACCGCACCAGCCCTCTGCTTTAGAAGTTCTCGTCTTTCCTGGCTTGAAAGGAGAGTTCCCAGAGATGCTTTCATTTGGGCTGTACTGTTATTTTCACATGGCATGGTCTTTAGAGCTCTTTTGTGGAGGACCCGTGGTGCTGGAGCCAGCGGGGTGGCTGTGCAGGGTAGCTCCAAGCACGGCAGAGATCCTTGTGGGATCCTAAGACAGGCCACAGCTCAACAGAGTGTCTGGGCACGTGCCTGATCTCTGCCTGTTCAGCAAATGCTTTAAACATAAACGTGTGCCAGACTGTTCTGCTGTAGATGGGTGATCTCCAAAACGTGCTGATGTGCACTGCTAGATAAGGATCAGGATTTCTTTCTGAAGAACTCATTACGGGACAGACATACTAGCAGTGCCTGCATTTTTAGGTGAGAGACCTGGCACTTTGCCATTTATGTGGCAGCTAAAGTAGACAAAAGCAGGGCATACTTTTAAAATTGTTTCCTGGCTATATAAATAGAGATTATTTTGTGTTATAATTTCACATATATTGTATTTTAATGCTATCAAACTAAACTATATGATGGCAACCACTCCTGCTAATCTTGTGTTCTTTAGTCTTGAAACCCAACAAAAGTCATCTGTTGAACTCAACACTGAGTTGTTGAGTCCAATTTTTGGTTGTTTTATTGTGTGTTTGTTTGGTTGATTGGTTTGGGTTCTGTTTTGGTTTTTTGGTTTTTTGTGGTTTTTTTGGTTTGGTTTAATTTTCCTTATTTAGACAGCAAACAAGGTAATATATTTGAAGTGGTGTAGATCATGTCTACACCAATGCAGAGTGTTTTCTTATTTTTTACAAAGACTATCCTAAAAAACTGCCTTTTTTTTTAAAATGCAAATTATATATTATACTGTCACCTTTGAAAACTTTGGGAGTTTAATTTAATTTAAGAGATGGCCTTTTATATGTCCCTGCAACTTGTCATAAATCTAACACTGTGCAGCTAATAAACAGCAACAGGAAAAGTGGTCAATCCAAAGTACACACAGTCAGAGCATGCTGGTCTGCATATATAAATTCTGTATAACCACATATGGGAAACTATCAAGCCTGGACTTCTAAAGTGCCTGAGATAGAAAAGCAGCAGCCAAAGTTTCTAAAAGCAACTAATTCATGTGTGTTTATACATATGTGCATATTAAATATATGTTTACAAACTGTGTGATATGTATTCACACCTGATACAGAAGGATGAATGACAAAAGTGGTGTAGAGTTCCCTTCTGAAAAAGTGTCTGCCTTAACTGTCTTTCCTCACCCTTGCCCTCAGACTTACCAGGCACATTTGAAAAGCTCAGCCCTTCGCCAGCTCACGCTAAAAGGAAAAACTTGGCATGAGTTCCTTCTTTGTAACTGGGGCCCAGTCGTTAATTTGCTTGACACAGATATGGTCCTGAAGAGTCCCTTAAAGGGATTTAGATCCCTTCCTACCAGCATTATCCCTTTGTCCAGGTGCACAGTTTGCATCTGTCTCAGCAAAGTGAGTTCTTTTGTTTGTTGTTTTTTCTTCCCAGGACCCAAGTTTTAACACTTCTGGTAGGAGGCATGCAACAGAAATGTATTTGCCAAATGGCGCTGCCTATTCCCTTGGATATGGGAAAGCATTTTGTTGAAATGGGAAAACCTTATGAATAGAGCCCGCCAGTTCCACACGCCTCCTGTCTGGGAGCATCCCCACCCTGGGTACGTGGGCTGTGTTACTGACTCAGGGGAGTGGGCTTAGAGGAGCCCTTTGTTGGAATATTGGCAGCACATCACTGGACTTGACCGTGTTGCAGATGGAGCGGCTTGCCGAACAGATGGATTCTCAGTTTTCTCAAAGAAAGGGAAGGTACTTGATGTACCACGGTGGGAAAGAAGGGAGGGTATTCCAGGCAGATGGAAAGGCGGGAAAGAAGGCACGCTCTGTGCTTTTTTTGGTGCACTTGGAGCCTAGCAATCTTTTTCTGGCAAACTTGGGAAAACGTAAGCAAAGCACAGTGTGAGAGGGCAAAGGGACTGTAACAGATGTGGAGGAAGTTATTTGCACAGAAGGCTGAGTCTAGGAAAAGCCAAGAGTATATAACTAAGTATTATGTGCTAGGAATGAGAAAGGTATCCTGCCCTGCACCATCAGAGGTGCCCGCTATTTAGGCACAGGACTAGTGCCGGAAGAGCATAACTGGAACAGAGGACTGATTAATATTTTAAGGTCTATCGTGTTGTGGAAGAGGCTAGAGGTAAATGTCATCTGCCACTGTGGAGCCAGGAATCCCCATGTTCCTGCAGTGTGTGCTTGGGTTTTGTGACGGCACAGTTTGTACAGTGGCACTGCTTGGATACCACTCCTGCTTGTTCTTCTGCTGTTCTTCCTCCCCTCCCCATCTTGTTCATACCTCACTTCCATCTTAATTGTTAGGGCAGGATCAGTCCTGTGCAGCACCCGAGAGCCTGTAAATCTGACTCGAAATTGTGTTACCTTGTTCAATATTTGCTGCTAAAATCTTCATGCGATTGCCAAATGCAGCGTGATAAGGAAGCAGCATGAACTGAAAGAAGTGATCATATTTTGGTGTTGTCTTGTGTTAGCTCTCTACAATTTTTCAGTCACTTCTCACACACACACAGCAGACTTAGCAGAAATATATTTTATTCTAGTGTCATTTATGATTTAGTAACAACGGACTTCTGTCTTTATTTTTACTCCTCAACTAGACAATTTCAGCATGTTAGGATGCAGATATTAAAGCTGTTTAGCCATAGTAGGGATGCCAAAGGCCTCGGAAATCCAGATTTTCTGGGAAACGAATGTGATAAAGGGCAAAAATGTTATTTCCAAGTGTGATTCACCACTGAAAGCAGCTATGCAAAATTATCACTTTCTTAAATAATGGCTTTGGCTTTTGTTCATAGTCAGGGTTGTGTCTACAGCAACAGAAATGTCTGAAGTATTTTTCTGAAAAATGAAGTGACCTGGATTACATACCCACTTTTGCATCAATTGTGCTTCATTTTGCAGGACTGAATTCTCAGGGAGGCTCTGAGATAAAATGAACAAGGAATCCCATCATTGAATTTTAGTATGAACATTTTTCAGATTGTTGTGTCTGGATCTCTGCCAAGTCTCATCCCTATAATAAATTAAGTCCAACCCACACAAAGTCAGGAAATTAAAAAAAAAAAAGAAACAACCCAACAACTTCTACAAGGCAAAAACAGTAGGCAATTTTTATGGGGAAACAAGTTGCCAAGAATAATTTATTGGAAAAGTAATTATCTAAAGAGAGAGTGGGCTCTTCTCTCTAATTGGAAATGATAACATTTTCCAGCCTTACTAAACACAGTAGAGGGTCATCATTTTGCTTCACCAACCCGGTTAAATTAAAGTTGAGAAGTTGCTTTCCTCTAGTTTTTTTTTCTCCTGACACCCAATACTGCTATTGAGCCCACTTCCCTTTCTCTATGGCAAAATCTAATCTGGCTCCCACAGGATCTGTGAAAATCATGGAGGTGATGAGCCAGGGTCTACTTTCTGCATTATATGTCTGGCTTCTTTAATCTCTAGTCACGCTCAGATAATAAATATTTCATATGTTGGACAGGTGAAAGGTTTCATTCAGCTGTAGATCTGCTTCCACAGCAACTGATTCTTGTCATTTGATCAGTTTAAATGTGTTGAAAACAAAGCTTGCTTTCTGTTTTTCTTCACTGTGGTTTTATGTGTAATGTATTATTTGTCTTCTCCCTCCCATCCCTCCTACAACCAGATACAGAAAAGCCAACAGCATTAAGAAGTAATTCTAAACAATTTATTATACAAACATATTCTCTCTTCCAGTCAAAATGGGATGAAAAATGCCATTTTATTTGACAAGCATAGAGTAAATATCTAGAGATGTGAAATTGCCTGGGTTAGCATCTATAAATACTCTGTATGCAAAAAATTCATGCAATCACAGTATTGCTTTATGCTTTACAGGATGTTTCTCCATTGCTAGTGGGTGTTTCCTCAATACCTTTTTTCCACCAATTCACTTAATACAGCTGGGTTTGGTTTTGGGGTTTTTTGGGGGGTGGGGGAGGCAATACACCAGGTCTTTCTCTAAGTAGAGGTTTCCTTCTCTAAGAAAAGCTGGTAGCAAAAAGCTGAAGCAAAATGTCTGCAGCCATATCTGATTTCTGCCAATGTTAGTGCTTGTGATGGATCTTCTAGAACATGTTTGCTGCATCCTTTACATCTTGCAGCAGAATGAGTTCTTTGGAAGCATAGCTTAGCTCATTCTTCCTGTGCACATTTCCAAGTGTAATGGCCAGATGCTGTCCCTCTTCCTCTCAAGCCATCCCCACATCTGGACTCTGATTCATGCTGTGCTCCGTGCCCAACTCCATATCTCTGCATATATGGCTGGTGGCTTCACAAAGCATTTCCTTGCCTGCCTGCTCAGTCAACTGTGATTTGGTGCACTGGTGAAATTTTGGTAGACAGGCTCCAAGTAAAGGGATTTTCCCTTTACCATCTCCTATCAGGCTCAGAGACATTTTTACTTACATCTGACCATCTGTGTGGATGTTCCCCTTGATGCAGTTATGGCAGAATGAGGACATAATTTCATAAGGCACACAGCTGTCTTAGGAAATCAGTTGGAGAACATATCTTGGGGTGTGACTGAGAAGTTTTAGATGTGATGGAGAACCATAGATGGCTTATTTGATCTCTCTGTCCTCTCCTTCTGTTTGCTGCATAGCTTTCTAGTGATGCTGTATTTGGGAAGTAGGAGGATGTTCTAGATCAGTTTGGAAAAACAGATATGACATGATGCACAGCTGCTGTTTTGGGTTTAGGAGGAGATGGAAAATAGGTACAGCCTTTGATAGGTGTCTTTGTCTGTACCAGGTAGGTCTGTGGCAGATCCCTCTATTAGAAACAATTGAACTATATCTGACCTTGCAGCCCTCTCCCTTCTGTTTCCAGGCATATATTTAGCCAGCAGGTCTCTGGTTAACCCCTCCTCACTGTTGTTTATTTCCTGCCACTCTGCAGACACACCACTGAGCATTAAGTATGTGAACTCAAAGACGCTCCCTCTCTCCTGTACGGTCTTAATAGCAGGCACAAGCTGGGCTTCTCCAGGCAGAATTTCTACCTAAGAAACATAGGTTTCAGGAGTATGCCCTTTCTCTCACCCTTTTCAGACTGCTTTAAAAGCATCCACTTCAAGAAACTACAACTGTGTTTATTCAAGCTTTGAATTTGGAAGTCGTGCCGGGATCCCTGCCACGGCACTCTTGAACCGTGAAACCCAGGTCAGTTCCATTTTTTGGTTTTCATGTACTGGCACTGTGCTGCAGCTGTTTGAGCTACCAGGTCTCTGTGGAAGCAATGCTTCTTTTAACATGCAGAAAACATAATACTTGGTTTTATAACCTTACCTCTTGTTTTAGGTTTTGGGTTTTTTGTACTACTAAACAAAATGTCAGGGGGGCATGTCAGTGAACAAAATGCGTTCAAAAAGAATCATGCTGACAGGCATGAAAACTAAATGCTCTCTTTTAAACAGGCAGGAACAGCTCTGATTTTCCTTCCTGCCTACCAGGCTGTACTTGGACTTGAGAGGACAGCTGTGCTTAATCTCCCTTTTGCTTTGTCACTGTGGCTGCTGGCTATTGCACTATATAATGCGATCTTGGGCTGTGGGATATGACCAGTTTCAATCAATGTTCACTGAGTTTGAATTTGTGACTCCAAGGCTACTAACTCAATAGCCCATTAGTTTTGTCAGTGAATCAACCCTTTCTCTCTCTTCAAGCCTTCCATGGTGTTGAGGAGTTTGTGGGTTCTCCGTATTGCTGGAGAGAAGGATGCTGGGTTGGCTAGTGCACTGAATACAACTGGAGGGGTGTTACTAGGTTTGAATGAGGCACTTTCTCAAAAGGCTCTTTTTGTTATTAATTCTGCTCTAGATCTCAGACTCCAAGTTCCACCCAAACAGAGTTTGTATTTCTGAAACTTCATGTGCCTAGTCTTCCACTGCAAGGTAGATTTGCAGAGGGAAAATCAAACTTTACAAAATTTAGTACCTGGAATGTTTGTTTCTCCCAAATGTATGTCTGTTTGAAGGCACGGTACTGTTTGTCTGCTTATTGGGAAAACATCTGGAGGCAGCAGTGCTTTATGCAAGGAAATTCGTTGGTGTTTGACTGCGGTGTGGTTCTGCCTTCCCTTTAATTCCTGTGTCCTGATCCCTAGTGATTGTATGCTTCGATGTTGCTAGAGTGCTCTTGGAGTAAGTGCTCCTCTCAGTGAAAGTTACGCTGCTGTCATTTTTTTAATGTTTCGTACAATGGGTGAAGAATAATCTGAAATACACCCAAACATGGGCTTTTCATCACCATGAACCCATTGTCCCATTCAGTCTCCAAATAAGAGTCTAGAGAGCATGCCCAGCTTCACATCTTCTCTGGCTCTTCTGTGGTATGTTCAATTTCTTCTCTTCTAAGCATGTTCCTCTTATTTCCAACTTTTTTTCCTTTCTGCATTTGTTCCTTGTCTAATCATTTTAGTCAAGTGTGCAACAGATGAACAGAATGCATTAAAGGTAAAGGTCTGTGATTTTCCTGTGGCAGGAAAATTTGTATGAAAAGAAAAATACCTTTTTGGGTATTATATTTGTCTAACACAATGGCGAGATAAATTCTGAGTGGCTGAAAATGTTTTAACTGCACCATTAATGTTTAATTACTATTGGCAGCCAAGAAGTGCCTTTCTGGATTAACCAGACACTCAGTTTCTGGGATGTGCATAGGTGGCAGAAAGTGATAAAGCTAGTGAAACCGCACCTCTGGGAACATGTAATGGGATCTTTCCTGTGATATGCAAATTATGCTGCCAAGTTGCTGTATAAACAATTCATGGGAGATGTAGCAAGAGGTAGTTAAATAACTGGATCACATATCAAAGATAAAATCCATCACTGGAAATGGAAAACTGTGTTAAAAGAGTAGTTTTGCTTTTAAAAATAAATAAATAATGAGCAAAAAAAAATCTTTGCCCAAAGCATGTAGTTGCACCGAAGAGTAAATAGCAAATGATTTATCACAATTGTTGCAGTTCAGAGTAAATAAGCGTTTAGGAAACCAGTGTGCACAGAGTTTGTGAAAACCAAGACTTTTCCTAGTACAAGTAATTTTGCCAATTAGGCTACCTTCTTTTCTTTTTTGTGTAACTGAGAAAAAAGATTACATCATAAATGTTAATGTGATAGCTTTTCAGGCAGAAGATATGCACTGCTTACTTTTCAGTGACAAAACCAATCCTGTCATTTCTATTCTAAGCATGAGCAAAGATCTCAGGCAGCCCAGCAAACCCTATTTGTGGGTCATATATAGCCATAGATCAATGAGCGTGAGTGAACTGTATTGACAGCAGCAGAAGCTGAGCTCATGCCTTCAGCCTGAGTTTCTAATTTTTGTATTTTACACTGTATGAGGAAAGGATTCCAGGTAATAGTACTCCTCCAATAAGTTAAAGATTACTCTTTCACAAATGGTACTGAAGCCTTCATTGATTCTCTGTCCAACTTCACTGTTGTCTTCTCTCAGCCTTTGCTTCTATCTGCTGTTCATTTAGGATCTAATGTGGCTCAGTTGAAGCCCAGTGAGAAGCCTCTGTATCCCTCCTCAGTGGGAGCTGCATCATGGGCTAAGAGTCCTAAGGGGCCAGCAGCAGAAAATTTAAGTAGGCAGCAGGGAATATTAAAGCATGTTGAGGCAAGGGAAACATTTTTGACCTGTGACTTTCTTTTGTTTTGCTATGTAGCAGGAATTATACTCTACATAGAATTGTACAGTCACAATAAACAGGTCCCACATTCAACAAATGTACTGAATTCTGTTCTGTGTTTAATCACCAACAGAAACTATGTCAGATGATCTTCCACCAGGAACAGTATCTCCTAATTAATTGTAATTAAGGTATATTATAACGACAGGATATGAAACTAGATGGATCTGTCTCTTGACATTACATATTTGGATATTTTTTTCCTGCTAAGTCTCTTAATATGCTTCAATTAATGATAACAGAGGCCAGGCCACTCTCAGTGATGGATCTGCATATGTGAATCTTAGTACCACTGAGATGAGATGAAGCATGAATCTTTCAATCATCTCATCTCCCCTTACAAACATGAATGAATTCCAATTGAACTGAATTTACTGGCACAAACGTTGATTATGAGGAAGCTAAGGGTCAAAGCTTGATTGCCTTATACTGTAAAGTGCAAAAACCTGTGCCAGACATGACAGGAAAGTCGGGTGGTTTGTCTGCAGTCTTCAGAAGTTCTGTAGCTATTCATAGCAGGTATGGCATCTCTTCATGCACTGAGAAATCATACAAAACTGTTTTTTCCAGGCCCTATTTGAACAGGCAAATTTTTAATTTTGATGTCCCACAAAGGCTTTATCACCTAGAAAATTATTGCTTCTCTGTCTGCGCTGTGGCACATACCCAGTCATCACCATCTGATAAGCATTTGGAGACTTAATCAGTAGTAAACCTGAGGTATAGTCTTTGTAATAGATAACTTAACAATTAAAACATTCTAACTATTCCTGAATGAAAGGAAATTACCAACTTTAAATAGAGAATTTCCTAGCTCAGGCATTTCTGGCCGTGTAATTAAACTAAATACGCTGCTTCCTTGCCCCTAGCCACTGTTGTCCTAAAGAAGATTAAGAACATTGAATTTCTACCCAGGCTGAGGTCTTGTTTGTACCCTGAAATATGGACCCTGAAATAACACAACAATGTGCTACAACTCCATCTGGTGACTCCTCCCAAGCTCAGTGATGCTTCACTGTGTGCCAGTGATGCACTTCACTGTGTCACCAACCCACGGGACTCAGGGAAGCGCTCACTATTTCAAAGAGGAGAAAAGATGAAACCCGTTTTCTGTGGGGTTTACTACGGCGTGTAGATTTTCGCCTGAAGTAATCTATTAGATGTTGTAAAGCATATGAAATCCAAAGATCATGCATAAAACACTGGGGAAAAAAAATATGAAAAGCCTGTTTCCTATGCTATTCCACTGGGCAGCTCCTATTATGATCAGGACTTCATTTAAGTGATCTACTATATCTATGATTGCACAATATAATCCTGTTCCTGGGATTGTTATTTCTTCCTGTAATTTATTTTTAGAAGTTGCAGTTCTCTGCAACTTCTTAAAGAAAACATTTCTTAGATTTATTTGAATTGTGTTTCCAAGAACAATTGTAATTCACCTTATCTATTGAGGAATGGCATGATTACAAACCTTTAGTTTTCTTTTAAGATACCAGTAAACTTTTTTATTTGAGTCTCATGTTTTGCTTGCATCTTATGTGCCCACACTTGCTTGATCACATGCAGGAAATATTTTTGTACGCTGGTGCCATGCATGACTATGAAAGGAGCTGTAGATAGAACAAGATGAAATATAGGCTGTAATTTACACCTGTCACAGTGTGAATTTCATTGCAAGTGCTTTTAAAGGAAACGTGCTATTTTCTCCACATTCAGATAAACAGTGATTCCATGGGAAATTATGGTAATTGATTTTTTTTGTTTTGTTTATTCCCCTCTGCTTTAGTTTTTATTTTTATGGGGAAAAATAAATTCCTTGACCTAATGGAATCTTGTGTTATCTGCAGGCCCAGGTCATGGTCCTGTGGTGCTGGACAAAACCCCATAAACAGAGAACAGCCTGACTAGACAAGATTAATAAAGTCTGGGATTAAGAAAGTATCATCACACCATTTCATGGGTGGGGGATCAAGGTATAGACAATTTAAATGACTTGCCAAAGGTGTGTTGCAGAGCTGCATAAGGAACAGGAATCTCCTGGATCTCCATAAAATTTCTTTTTCCTTTCTGGAGAACTGAAGACCCCATATCTGTTTTGGCTAAATTGCATTGCAGATAGTTTGGAAGACATTTGGAGGCAGAAGGGCTTTATTAAGTCTTTTCTACTGAAAGAAATATTAGTAGGCAATTAAAAGAATAACAAATGGGACCTGTTCAAAATGCTCCACTTGCTGTTGCTCTGAGCTTCAGGCAAGAAAGTACATAGAGGTCATTTAACCTGACCACGTATATATCAGAGGCCACTAGTGTCACTCGGGCACTCCTAAATTAAACCATATATTTTAGACAGAAGTACAGTCGTCTCACAAAGCATTTTCTATTCAGACCATAAATTCAAAGGACAGGGCTTTGTCCTCTACGTGTATCTGCTTTGCACTTCCTGTAGTATCACCTGCATGAGTAAGGGCAGTTCGTACTCCTGTCAGTTTAATCTCTTGCATCGTCACCATTATTTTGATTAATTTGATACCTCAGAGCTCTAAAGAACAAAGAAACCATTAACAGCATGAGCAGAGATGGTGCCAAAGAGGCCTGGCCGCTGACCCTGAGACCCTGTTCTCCTCCTGTGTGCCAGAAGATCCCTGTGATGCTGTAGGGAGGGCAGTGAGTGGTGGCCATCAAGCTGCACTGGGGAAGCTGATGGAAACTGCTGCACCCCAGAGCCCTCTGCATGGGCCATGTCCTCTGCATGGTCAAGGGGTGAAGTCAAGATTGAGTCCAAGAGAGCATGGTACATAAATTTTCTGGATGACAGTATAAGCAAACAAGTCAAAAGCCATCAGATGCCATATTCATAGCTACAGGCCAAATGCTTTATTCATAATCTTGCAGTGAAAGTATTAACATTGCACTTGTTTAAAAAGTAGCTAGGAGGCCGTTTGTGATGCTTATAATACACATGTGGAGCAGTGCTCTGCTGGTTTACACTGGTTGTGTTCTGCTTTATATTCTCCAAAAGGTCAATTTGCAAGGATCTTTACTGCTATTTATGAATATAAGTAACTAATTTACCAAAGTTTCGCAAAGTGGCTTCCTGGCTTCCCGTTCATGGTTAAAGCTTCTGCGAATCTTTTGGTCTTGTTGTTGACTTTGGGTTGTCTCTGATTGTATCTTGAAGGCTAGGAATACTGTATTACAGTAAAGTAAATACATTATTCTTGTTATTGCCCTTGTTATTAGAAAATATTTATATAGTGCAGTAAATTGACATTGTACTTTACCAACATAGATAAAAGCAAATTCTCTGCCCTGAAGAGCTTATAATTCAAATAAGAAAAGACAAACAAATGTACAACACTTTGGAAAATGGTGGGTGAGAAGATTATTAACTACGTGAAAGAGGTGGAGGGGCTGCCTGAGGAGAGAGAAGCATGCTGTGATCATCACTATTCCTAGTTCCACAACACAGTGGCACCTTAAAAGCCTCAAATGGGATGAAGGCCTGGCTTCTCAAGGTGCTATGCAGAAGCCTGCCAAGGGGCTGGCTTTGTCTCTGTGCCTTAGAGCAGTGCTGCCTCGCTGACATCCCTGCCAAGGGGGCTTCTGGCTAAAGTCAGCATCAGTCCAATTACAGCACAAGGAATGCCATGCTTCCAGTAGGTTTTAGCCCTGCCTGAGGGAAAATCCACATGGTTTCCTGCCCTGAAGAGTTATAACTGAAACTGAAGAAAAGAAATGCGCATACAAGAAGACATTTCAGGGAAAGGGGATTGTTGGCTGGGTGAAGGTATTGGCAGGGCAACCTGGAGGGAAGGAAGACTTTTAGCATTATTATATTCACCATGATCTGCAGCTTGAGCCTCCTCTGTCCTTGACCCCCTGACAACTAGTTACAAGGCAGAAGCATGGAAATAATTTTTGTTGCCTGATCATGACTGATGCACACATACTAGCTGCTGTTCTCCTGATCTGACCTCATTTAAGTGTGGGATTGCATCTCCCTCAGTGCCCACAGAGGATGTAGTAATCCTAAATTTGTGGAACTTGCTAGTGATCCCATAAACAAACTTGTTTAGAAAACAGGCAAAATTCCTGGCTCTGCTTAGCAACTTAATTCAACCTCTGAGGAAAGCTAATGGGTGTTCAGGAGCAAAAAGACCCTGCAAGCTCTGTTGCATCCTGTGGGAGGTAGAAAAGATTCATTGTTTCTCTCACTGATCTACAGCAAACAACTTCGGAAATAAGGAGGGGCACAGGTAAATACTCCCTGTAGTTGTGACCACTTCCGGTTCAAACACAGATGCTGTCCCCAAATATAGCAGAAATGATGAGGAAAGACAGGAACAGCCCTGGCAAGGCTGGTGGGCAGAAACAGGGGACTCTGGTAGCCAAGAGGTGTGTGTGATTTACACTGGTCTTTAGAATGGGAACTGCAATGAGCAGGGAAGTTAAGAAGAAGTTCTGGTGAAGAAATGGGGCTGAGGAGATGGGATTCATCATTTGGAAGTAGGAATAAAAGGTCCAGGATGAATTTTCTCTCCAGAGAAAGGCAGATATAGGGCATCACAGTTGTTTGAAATGTGTTAGAGTGGGCTCTCCCGATGTCAAACACTAATAGTTATATGTTGGCATATTCACTGGGGATGGGCAGAAAAATAATCAGAAAGACAACCATCTCTATCTCTCTTTCTCTCTAGTTTGTATGTATCTACATCTGGGGACATTCTCATGAGCTATTGCAAACTGAGTCGTGCTTTCTCTGTTCTCCTGCAGCTCACTGTGCCAGAGTAATCAGGCAAAGGACAGGAGTGGGAGCCAAGTCCCTCAGGACTGAGTGTCTTGCTGGGATTCATATGGCATGCAGGTAGCAGAGTGACAATTGAGCTCCCAAGGCACAGTTTGCTCAGCCCAGCTCATCTCATCCCATGGGTGTCTGACAAAACAGATCTTCATATCCAAAACTGCAGCGTAGGTTTCCAGCCAGGGGGGTGAGATATGGTCCTCCAAGGTGAGCTTCACTGCCTGGCAAGGTAGGTGTCTGAGACAGGCTGGCAGAAGTATCTGGTTCTCCCCACTGGCAATGACAACAGCAGGAAGGCTCAAGCATAGACGTCTGCATTGGCAGAAGTTAAGTGAGGTGAATCCCTCCCTTCCCTAATACAACAGCACAGAGTAACAAACAGTAATGTCTTAGTTATGAAGAGATATTTGGGTAAGAGAATGGCCCATGGCAGATTAAGGCAAGAAATGTGCCTGCATTGTGGGGGGAGTGTGGAGTCAATGGATAGAAATAAAATGATGCAAAGAAGAGCAAGAAAGAATATTATGAGGTAAATGGAGAACACGAGGTGTGCTAAGAGGGATGGAAGAATTGCAAGATAAATGAGCCCAGGGAGCACACTGGCAATTTAGAGCTTGTAGCTGGAGAAAATACCCTGAGTGTGATGTGCTAAAAGGGGATGGCAGCTTTCAGAGTGAGGACAGATATAAACTGATAGAAGAGATAGTGATATTTTTTTTCTCTTAAGCAAAATTTATCACCAGAAACCTTGAATTAAAACAAACAAAACAAGCTTGAATCTCTTTTCCAGATTTTCTCTTAACAGCCGTCACTGAGAGAATATTTGATGATATTGCATAAAACAGTGATCAATATGACTTCGGATTGCTTTCATATTCTGCAAAAAGTGCTCTTCAGACCACCCTTGCACTTAACCAAGGACACTTAGATGTCACCTCTTGCCGTAATTTGACCCAGTGATAAAATTGTATTTTAAAAATACAAAAGTATTTTGACTGACAGGTTTGGGGTTTTTCCCCCCATGAATATCTGCCTGAAAAGACGGGCTGCCTTAACTCCAGGAGTTCAATTATACAGACTTTGAAGGAGAAGAAAAATGATAATGAATGCGTTTTAGAAACTTCTAAAAAGTTACTTAAAATAGATTTTCCATATATAATGTTACCATGTGAAACTCAGCTGTATCCTAGTCTTCTGGGACTAGGAGACAGCAGTCTGTGTTCATTTGGAAACTCAATAGCAAGGTACCCCTGCCTCTGATGGTTTGTATGACAGAGTCCCTGGGGCTCTGCCACAGACAGGGCTTACCCATCAAGCTGTTCATTTTTTCAGGAGGTGATGTGGGAGAGATTTTACTTTAGGTTAGCTTTTTTTTTTTTTTTTCTTAGTTTTTCTCTAAAAAAACTCAATGAAACAACCCTTTGTATTTCAGTTACTTGATGTAGGTTTAGCAAACATGAAGCAAGGACATTGTGTATGGTACAGTGAGTGAGAGAAGATATTTGGTAAGTGTGGAATGTTTATATAGGTATTTCCTCAAGCCCAAAAAGATAAGAAGTAGCATGTATAGCCTGTATATAATAACTACCCCAGGTACTTTATGGCATCAAGAAGGCATTCCAGCAGCTGTTATTTCAGTATTCAGCCTTTCAGTGAAGTTGCTGAAGTGTGTTTGTTCAAAATCTTATTCGGATGCTTCCCTTTTTGTCTGAAATACAGTGGTGTGGGATGTCATGTTTCTAAAATAGTCACTGGCCTTTAGTAGAAAGTAGCATGATAAAAGGCTTGCTATTAACATACTGCTGTAAATAATTAAAACATTTCAGAATATTTTGTTGTTGTTAAATATAGAAGAAGATAAAACGCAGCATTTAAAGAAAGAATTGTCCTAATTTAGTCAGTAAGTCACTGTTCTTTTAAATGGGAAGCAAGTGAGTCACAATTGCAAGCCATCTTGGAAGGGTGAAAAACAGAGATGCAGTCATCAATTCACAACAGTTTTTTGTATTCAAGGAATAATCAGACCTGTTTTTATCAAGGCTGTGCTGCATTGCTAGCCAGCACATTGCTAGCCAGCACATTACTAGCCAGCAACATGGCTTTTTTTTTTTTTCTTTCCCTGTTCCAGATGATTTTGGAACTGCATATACTTTTTCACTAAGTAAGCTGGACTTCTATAATGCTTTGCTTAATGTGCCTCCAGATTCTGTTATTTATAGACTTCAGCATAATCAGACTGCAGCTGCTAAAATACGTGCAAAACAAAAAGCACATTTGTAACCTGTTAAGGCTTTGCTCTGAGATGCCAGTGAAGTCCGGGATTTACCATGAAATATTACCAAGTGACCTTTTGAGGAGCATTGCAAGAGAATACCTGTTTATCTTGGAGACCTTTGTTGTATTTTTCTTTCTCTGTTGAAATCTTCCCGTGGTCTGCTTTCCAAAGGAAGTCTGACCTTTGTGTGTATCATGTGTTATCCTCAAGAAGTGCTGGGACAGCGGATTTAAGTAATGCAGCATCTCAAATGAGCAGTTCTTCCAGAAAATATGTTTTGTAAAAATTGCCTTTGTTGAATATAGAGGGAAACTGTAAATATATTGTGATTTTTCTCTAAGTTGTCTTAGTCCTATCAGTACGAACATAATCTACTCATTAACTGGGTTTTGGTGAAAATTGGTGGAAAAGATCCTTTGCAATCATGGAGTCCACATCGTTAAAAGGAAAGGTCTTAATGCAGCAGCATGTATTTTATGAGTTTATAAGATGACAATTTTTAGTAGTATAATATAGAGTGAACAAAGGTGTCCTAAGTCATTCATAAAACAAAAAATTGGGAAGGTTATTTGAGTCAACACAAAACCAGAGCTCCCATTTAGGCTCTAAGGGAGCTTATCTTCCCTAGCTTGTGCCTAATGAAGCTGTTTTCTTAAGGAACATGCTGGTTCCTGCAGAATTAATCTTTGCTTTCAAAGGCCTCCTGTAAGAGGGAGATGTGGCAGAAAAATCCACATAAACAGGGTGACTCTGGAGATGCTGGAAACCAGCTGGTTTTTGCAGTAGAGCTGCAGGAAGGTGAAGCACACAGTAGATAAATAAATTAGGATCCCCTCCTAGAGAAAAAGATTTTGTTCCAAAAATGCTCTAGTACCTGATGTAATTTTTTACTTGCTGTAGTAAATGCCTTTTTGCAAAATTGTTGCAAGAAACATGTTTTCCTTCAATTTGTTTTGAATTTCTGAATTTAGGTGAGGTTTTCTAGGTGTTAACATACCCTTAACCATACAAAAAAATGCCTCTTCTTCTAACACTTTATATGCAATACTATCAACAACAATTTTCAAAGCCATCTTTGGAATCACATTGGAGATGCTCTTTTTTTCATGTACCCCAGGTAGGATGGCTATAGCACAAAAATAGCATTTTCATTGTTGCTACTCCCATCTTCTTCATTGCAGGATGGTTGGAAAGAAATGAACAGTCACTTACAGCATATCCTTCTCTAGCTTCTCTTTCTATTTCTCCCTTCTTTACTGTGAGTCCTGTATGCAGCTGGAGAAACAAAAACACTGGGAAGAACAAGTACAAAATGCTTGATACATTTTAGAAGACAGCTGGAGCTAGCCTGATAAATGACCTGTACTTTGGCAGGTCAGGTGGAGTGTGACCAACCTAATGGCCACTGTCCTATGAATCACAGTGAGCAGTAACAAACACTTTGAAATTGCTATTCTTTTAAGAACTGGAAAACTTGCCTAGATATAACAGTTCACAAGATTCCACATTGCTCCTTCCCATCTGTATTTCCCCAAGAATCAGCAGCAATAGCATTTAATGACTTTGTGACCTGTACTCCCAGGTTTCAAAAGGCTGATGCCATCAGTCTTTTCCTTGAAGGATCTAGTGGTCACAAAAATTAAACAAAGAGCTGAAATGACTGAAGGTCACTCAGCAGGTTGGTGTCAGAGTTGGGCAGAGAACCCCCTCCTTGCATCCCAGGGCTGGCTGCTGACCCAGGCACTCCACAGAGCCTCGTTACAGTGGTGCATTTAATCATCTTCATGCTGTGTTGTAACTCATTGTGGTGTTATGGATATGTAAAGGGTAGGATTTTAACTTCACAATCTGCTGTTATTGAATTAGTTTTATGTTGTGTTAATTTCTTTGTCTCATGGCATTCATTGCCTGTGATAATTGATGCACAATATATAACCAACTTCTGTATTCATTTGGGTAACTGCATTTAATTGCCTGGTATAAAATATGTGCACTAAGTACAATCTGCTATGACTGAGAAGTGCTCATTGGTATGGACTTGAGGGTGCTTTATCTTCCTGACAACCTGTCTGAGGGAAGTCTAAATGTCTCTTGCAATTCACCGTCCAAGAACCGGTACATGCATTGTGTCTGCAAAAAGGGAGACCACCAAAAATGTATAACATGAAATTGCTTTGATGCCATGATGATTTTTTTGCCTTTTCTTTTTGTATGCCTTTTATATATTCTCAATACCCTTAACATACATACTTATAATTCTTTAATATCTTAAGGTAGTCCTAATATTCTACTAAGCCAAAAAACCAAACATCCTAAAAAGCTCACAGTTAGAAACCAGAAAATCTTACACTATCTTAAAAAACCAAAACCCTCTCTAAAACGTATCTTTTAAACTCATATTAAACCCATCTAAAAAAACCCACTTTAAAATAAAAAAACCCCACACTATTTATTTAAACATCTCGTTAAGACAACCTTATTAAATATACTAACTTGCAAAATCTATAAAATTATATAAATGATCTACTGTATATATACATTTTGACATATTCCACCTTTAACAAATTGTTGTGCCATAAGAATCCTTAATAAATACTGAGGTAAAAACCCTTTATCCCTTTAACCGTGTCTGGCTCTTAATTTTAGGACCCAGGAAAAGGCATCAGCTTTGCAAAATGTTTGGCATCATAATTTTGTTAATCAGAAGTTCTCAAATCAGGAAGTTTTCATTAATGTACCTGCCTCTCCCAAACATCAAGGAATAGCAGGGCCCAGAGTATTTTATACATTTTTCTCCTGTAAATCAGGATTATGGCTTTATTTGCTTCTGAAGTTACTCCCCTGGAGTAGAGCTACTCCCATGCACAAGTGTTTATAAAAACAGATTTCTTTTACATATATCTTCAGGTCATTAATGCCCAGAGGAGTATTAGTGAATTGTAAATCAGGAATGCTCTCTAAAGGTGTGATGTCAGTGAAATGGTGTTGGTTAATGTCTGCTCAGGTTACACAAGATCCCTGCATAAGATTACACTTTCTTGCCCGTTTAACCAGTAACAGTGATTCAATTTCTTATTAAGAAAGCAAGTATCTTTGCTAGGAGATGTATTTCTCATCAAACTTAGGATCTTGCTTTTTATATGACTTTAGACAGTGGGTTTCTTTGTTTTCCTTGCTTGTTTTGTTTCCAGTGTCATGAAGGGTGTAACAGTACAATGTCTGAGCTATACAGAGAAATGCTGAAATTTGCCCAAAGCGGATATTCTTTTAAGCATTAATGAAACCTTCTCTATACAAATTTTCAGAAGTTTTTAAACAAATCTTAATGTTTGAATCTAAATCGGGTATGAAATGCCTGTGAGACTATTTCAGTCATATTACGTTGCTCTGTGTTAGCGTAACCACTGAGTTGTCACTAGAAGGGATGTTCACAATTAGTATTTTTCTTTTTAAAAGAGCTAGTTTCTACAATCTGTGTCCTTCAGGAGGGAGCATTAGTTCTGCCTAGAGCTTACTGCAAATTATTCATTCGTTTATGCTTGTTATTCAGCTCTCTTCCACTGACAAAATAGCCTGCAGCAGTTCTTGGTTAGATAGAACTAGTTCCACTTTAGGCTCCTCACGTTCTCTTTTATGGCTTTCCCCCTGGTTCACCCTGCACTGCATTCAGGTAGTTTTGACAAAACAGTAGACTTGATGGTCAGAGAGAAAACAAAGCTGCCCAGAGCCAGGGTGGGCTATGAGAGTGTGTTTCAAGCAAAGACTTCCATGGCATATTGGGCAGATCTGGTGGTATAGTACACCATGACTTTCAGCAATTTAACCCACCGATTCTGCTTTCTTTCATATTCATGGTGTTATGTTCTCCCTCTGCAAGGGCTTTAACAAATACTTGTAGATAATTCATGAAAGTATACCAAAATTTGAAATATGTGGACAACATGGCAGAAGGCAAATGCCAAAAAGTCATTCCCAGTAGGCTGAGGTGCGCTGGCCTAGCCCCGTGTCTGATCCTGCATTTCTGGCAGAACAGGTGCAACTGCACTGTGGTTTTGGGCAGAAGAGTGTGTAGCTTTCAGCAGCAGGCCTGGGTATGTCACCTGGTGCACACTTCACCAAGCAGTAAGATGTGGGCGAGGGGGATGGCAGAGAGAGTCCAACACCTGTTTTCTTCCTCTTATCCTAACAATCCATGCCTATCTGAGATGCCTTTGCTCCAAAACCATGGGGCAGTACTTCCTTCCTTCCCATTAGCTGTGGTAATGCATTCTGAGGACAAGCGAGTTGCATATGCAAGGTATGAAGAGGCATTTCCTCACCATTGGTTTTTAAATGCTGCTTTCTTCCTCAAGGCAGCAAAGCTGCTGGTCTGGGGAAGAAGTGAACCACTCTCATCTGGGCTATTCAGCATATATTTGTAAATCGGGATTGATTTGGCAGTGATCCGTAAAGAGCAATGAAGGCTGTACTGTGTGAGAAATAACTTATTGACAAGGAATAATTCAGCCAGTCCTAACCTCAAAATAGATGTTTGTGGTCAGAAGTTTATAGCCTCAGTCGAAAGGGCTAAGTACAAGTTTGAAGAGCTGAAGAGGAGACACCCAGTTTTTAAAAACTTGACATAAATCTTGGCTGCCTTGTCTTATATTAGTCACATTCCCTGCAGAGGACTCCCATTCAATGTTTGTTTGGTGTTTATAGATGTTATTTAAAAGCTAATTTTATGAGAAAAATATTTTATGTTATGTATAATGAATAGTGGAGATCAAATAAGAATTGGAATTGCAAATTCAAATATTAAACGTTGATAAATATTGACTTTTTAGTAGACTCACTGTAGTTTTGAACAAAATGCTTTTTAGCCTATTATACTTGTTATTTGTAAATTACAACATACAAAAAAAATGTAGAGCATTGTCTGAGCCTGACTCTTCACTGTTACAGCCAGGGATTTGGTCATGCTCCTTTGAAATGATCTGTACAGTGTCATGGAACTATAACATAAAACTTTCTGGCTTGCACTTTATGCACATCAAATGAAAAAAAAGTGTGGGTGGTACTAAGATAAAATATAGCATAATTATGTTAATTGTGTCTTTTCTAAAGATGAATCTTTAGGGTTTGCATGTTGGAAACCTCTTAATTACCGTCTTCCAAGTAGTTTTTTTAAGTCAGCACAGCTATTCAAGGGCTGAACAAGTCACCAAGATTCACCTGCACAGCGCTAATGACCTCCCTGAATGCTTATAAGCTTCTGGTCAGTTGCTGGCCCCTGGTACCCAACACCCTGGGTCAGAGCCCTTAGGCTACTAGACAGCCAAAAAAAAAACATGGCTCCCGTTCACCCACAGACCCATGTGCCTGGTGCACAAGGAGTAACATGGGCATGTGTGTGTGATCATCCTCAGCCCAGCATCTTCTGCCCCTGCTGTAAGTGCTGGGCGCTCACTGACATTGCTCACACCTCTTACCTGTCCCCTGCTCAGCCTCCTTCCCAAAGAGCAACGTGCTAATGTGGGGAGCCTCCCAAACAATGAAAGCAACAGCAAGAAGTTGCCCTCATGTAAAATTCATGGCCTGACAGACACCTGATGAGAGCAATGTGTTTTAGCTAGAAAGAGATACTGCACTTTTGCTTTGAGCTAACTAACCTCTGTGAGCCAAGGGTGCAGTGTTAGTTAAGGAGCAGACATCATCCTCAGCTTTGTTAGGTTTTCTTTGCCACATCTTTGCAGGCTCAATTCTCTAAGTCATTGCATAGTATTTTATTTTCTCTTTCCATCTCAGAACAGACAGCTATTTCCTTGAAACTTGCCACATCAGTTGTTACCAGTTAAAAAAAAAAAAAAAATCACATTCATCCCTTAAAATGTTCTTTCAGCTGATGCCTTCGTGCTGAGGAGGCTGTGTAGCTACTGATAAGACCTAATTTCTGAAGGTCTTTTCAGTGGTCTGACAGGTTCATACGTGGCACTGTTTGTTCAGCAGGCAAGGATGAGGGTTTGCTGGAATGCCTCTGTAGAGGCTGTTGCTGGTAGTCCAGAGGGAGTGGGCAGGAGCTTCAAATGCCTCCCAAAGAGGTCGGTCCATTGTTGTGTCCTGACTGTGGCACTTGTAGTTGATTTCAGTCTTTTCTCTTTCAGAGCCTAATGAGCTGTGTGTGGGCCCTGTGCTTGGTGATATCCCATCTCAAGATGCTGCTAATACAGTAGCTAATTACTCCTAGCTGAAGAAGTCTAACAGAAGAAAAAGGATCCAGGGAAAAGCAATGGCTGCCGGTAAATATCTCAGGTCTGCAAATGCTGTAAGAAAATAGCTGGAAAGAGCTGATTTCAGGTGTGACTGGGGAGGGGAGAAGCAAAAATGTGTGATCACATCTTGTGTCTGATGTTTCAGTATCAGAAAGGTACCATCCCTTAAATACCCAACTCACTCTTCCCCATCAAAGGAAGATCCATACCTGGGCTCAGTCTATTTTGACCATATTCATGATATTTCTCTTTTGGTTTTAGAACAAAACTTGGTATTTGCTATAGTGAATGGATTTTGTTTGATCTCTATTTAGTTAGGGGATAATGTATTCTTAAATCTTCTACAAAATAAAAAATTGCACCTTACGGAAAACAGGTCTTTCCTTGGAGTGTGTTTGGTTCTCACAGGTTTCAGGCAAGCTCCACAACTCTTTGTGTATCATTAAGTTGTATCAGAGTGTTGAAGGGCGATTCGTTCAGGTTGGGAGAGGCCTCAGAAGGTCTCCAGTCCAACCTCCTGTTTAAAGCAGGGCCAGGGAAGGGTCAGACCAGCTGTTCAGGGCTTTATCAAGTGGAGTCTTGAAAGGTGCCAGGGATGGTGACTGCACAGCCTGTTCCACTGCTTGACTGTCCTCATGGTGAAATAGTTTTCCCTTTTTCTTGTATCATTTTATGTCTGTTGAATTTAATGTTTTCGATGTCTTTATGCTCTTTTAGACAATAACAAGAACTATTATCAGTGATCTAAAGGTGAATCATAATTAGGAAGCAAAACAAACCCAAAATAAGCAGTGGTTGTGACACCTTATTTCCACTGAAGGTTTTGGTTAAAAATAGTGGTGCATTGACTTTTCTACTTACAGCATGTTTGTTTTCTTGCAGCAGCTGATGGTTTGGGAAGTATAGCTATAGATACCACACAGCTTAACATGTCAGTCACTGATCCCACAGCTTGGGCTACAGCTATGAATAATCTGGGGATGGTTCCAGTAGGACTAGCAGGACAACAGCTTGTGACAGGTAAGATTTTTCTTTTTTCAAAAACATCTCTTGCACCAGTCATGAATTCTTTGTGTCGTTTTAAAAATATATGGAATGTTTTCTGAGGTTATTATATTTTTATGTTCTGAAAACATCACCTATGATTAATATTGCATACTGTGTATTAGTCTCTTCATGTAGTAGATATATAATCCATATTATATTTTAACCTTGTGAAAAACTAAAACTCTTGGGGAAAATTGAACATCTAAACCTTCAATCCATATGCTGGATCGAGACCAGGAGGCAAGTCATGTAAGAGGAACATTTGTTTTTGTTTCTCTGTTCAAGCAGGATGTCTTGAGGTTCTGCCAAGGAATACCCTGGGCTGAGAACTCTTGACTGGAGAGTTTGGAGTTATGTTAATTGGGCAGAAAATCATGAAGCCTGTCCAGTTCATGTGCTCAGTTGATATTAGTGAAGTGCAGCTTTCCTGTCAGGTGTGTGTTTATTTACTTTCTAACTGGTTCCATGAATTGAATGTCAACAGATTGTTCTTGTTAGACTTTGTCATTTCACTTCCCAGTCATAGTTTAGGAGAGTGTTGCAAGGGATCACCCACCAAAACAGTATTTTGAAACCAGCAATATTTTACAGATAAGACTGGACATAGGAGACTTTGTTGTCAACAGTAGAGGCCCAATTAGGTTGGAATTATTAAAATTTCTTTGCTCCTGTGATGTAGAGAAGAATTATTTTTATATGGGTGGGTGCCCTGTAGACACATGACACATGCTAGGTGTATGACAGGTTTCCTCTGGAAGCTGCACTGCCACTTCAGCTTAAGAGCTGTGTAATGTCTGTATCAGAGCAGCATCCTATCACATCTGTGCCTGTCCATGTAGATGTGGATGCAGTGAGCCAGGTCATGATGTAAATCACTCTGTTTGCCTCACCAGGAATGCCTGATGCTTAATTTTGGCCAAATATGCCCCTTCCTGGGTGGGACACTGGGAGCTGAGTGGAGCTGTGCCAGTTCACAGCTGACAGTCTGGCTCTGAATTACCTGTTCTACAGGCTGGTACACTAAGCTGCAAGAAAGCTGATTTATAACAAATCAGTCTCAAGCAGAGAGTTGAGCTGGTGGAGGCTGTGAACTGATTGGTGATCTCTGGCTTTAACTCCATGCTCCTGATTAAAAGAAACAAGCAAAGCCATCCACTCCTTGGGATCCAATTCTCTTCAATGCTTCCATCAACGACTTGGACACAGGAGCTGAGTCCACACTAAGTTTACTGATGATACTAAATAAGGAGAAGCTGTTGATTCTCATGAGGGTAGATTGGCCTAATAGGGAGTCTGGCTAGGTTACAGGGCTGGCCAATCACCAACTGTATGATGTTTAATCAGGACAAATGCCAGATTCTGCACCTGGGACTATGTAATCCTGGATGCATGAGTGGACTGGGAGAGAATAGGCTGGAATGCAGCCCTGCAGAAAGAATCTGGTGGGTTTTTTTGATAGGAAGCTCAGTATCAGTCAATATTGTGTCCTGGTGGCCAAAAGGGCCAACCTGGCTTGCATTAGGCACAACTGACCAGTCAAAATAAGTGTTCATACTGCTTTACTCAGCTTTGGTGCAGCTGCACCAGGAGAGCTGTGTGTGGTGAGAGTCATGTGAAAAATATGAGAATGATGAGTGTGTTCAAAAGAAGGCAACAAAGATGATTAAAGGGACTAGAAGGCAAGGCTTGTGAGGAGCAGCTGTGGATACTAGGTTTGTTCAGCTTAGAGAAGAGGAGGCTAAGGAGTTGCTGTCTGCAGCATCCTAATGAAGGTGAGTGCAAAGGGTGATGCTGATCTCTTATCTCTGGTATTCAGTGATGGGATGTGAGGGAATGACTTAAAGCTGCATCAGGGGATGTTCAGATTTGTTCTTAGGGAAAAGTTCCTCTCTGTGAGAGTGGTCAAGCACTGGAACCAGCTACTCGGGGAAGTGGTCATGGCCCATTGTTCAAGAAGCATTTGGACAACACTCTTGNTAACCTTGTGAAAAACTAAAACTCTTGGGGAAAATTGAACATCTAAACCTTCAATCCATATGCTGGATCGAGACCAGGAGGCAAGTCATGTAAGAGGAACATTTGTTTTTGTTTCTCTGTTCAAGCAGGATGTCTTGAGGTTCTGCCAAGGAATACCCTGGGCTGAGAACTCTTGACTGGAGAGTTTGGAGTTATGTTAATTGGGCAGAAAATCATGAAGCCTGTCCAGTTCATGTGCTCAGTTGATATTAGTGAAGTGCAGCTTTCCTGTCAGGTGTGTGTTTATTTACTTTCTAACTGGTTCCATGAATTGAATGTCAACAGATTGTTCTTGTTAGACTTTGTCATTTCACTTCCCAGTCATAGTTTAGGAGAGTGTTGCAAGGGATCACCCACCAAAACAGTATTTTGAAACCAGCAATATTTTACAGATAAGACTGGACATAGGAGACTTTGTTGTCAACAGTAGAGGCCCAATTAGGTTGGAATTATTAAAATTTCTTTGCTCCTGTGATGTAGAGAAGAATTATTTTTATATGGGTGGGTGCCCTGTAGACACATGACACATGCTAGGTGTATGACAGGTTTCCTCTGGAAGCTGCACTGCCACTTCAGCTTAAGAGCTGTGTAATATCTGTATCAGAGCAGCATCCTATCACATCTGTGCCTGTCCATGTAGATGTGGATGCAGTGAGCCAGGTCATGATGTAAATCACTCTGTTTGCCTCACCAGGAATGCCTGATGCTTAATTTTGGCCAAATATGCCCCTTCCTGGGTGGGACACTGGGAGCTGAGTGGAGCTGTGCCAGTTCACAGCTGACAGTCTGGCTCTGAATTACCTGTTCTACAGGCTGGTACACTAAGCTGCAAGAAAGCTGATTTATAACAAATCAGTCTCAAGCAGAGAGTTGAGCTGGTGGAGGCTGTGAACTGATTGGTGATCTCTGGCTTTAACTCCATGCTCCTGATTAAAAGAAACAAGCAAAGCCATCCACTCCTTGGGATCCAATTCTCTTCAATGCTTCCATCAACGACTTGGACACAGGAGCTGAGTCCACACTAAGTTTACTGATGATACTAAATAAGGAGAAGCTGTTGATTCTCATGAGGGTAGATTGGCCTAATAGGGAGTCTGGCTAGGTTACAGGGCTGGCCAATCACCAACTGTATGATGTTTAATCAGGACAAATGCCAGATTCTGCACCTGGGACTATGTAATCCTGGATGCATGAGTGGACTGGGAGAGAATAGGCTGGAATGCAGCCCTGCAGAAAGAATCTGGTGGGTTTTTTTGATAGGAAGCTCAGTATCAGTCAATATTGTGTACTGGTGGCCAAAAGGGCCAACCTGGCTTGCATTAGGCACAACTGACCAGTCAAAATAAGTGTTCATACTGCTTTACTCAGCTTTGGTGCAGCTGCACCAGGAGAGCTGTGTGTGGTGAGAGTCATGTGAAAAATATGAGAATGATGAGTGTGTTCAAAAGAAGGCAACAAAGATGATTAAAGGGACTAGAAGGCAAGGCTTGTGAGGAGCAGCTGTGGATACTAGGTTTGTTCAGCTTAGAGAAGAGGAGGCTAAGGAGTTGCTGTCTGCAGCATCCTAATGAAGGTGAGTGCAAAGGGTGATGCTGATCTCTTATCTCTGGTATTCAGTGATGGGATGTGAGGGAATGACTTAAAGCTGCATCAGGGGATGTTCAGATTTGTTCTTAGGGAAAAGTTCCTCTCTGTGAGAGTGGTCAAGCACTGGAACCAGCTACTCGGGGAAGTGGTCATGGCCCATTGTTCAAGAAGCATTTGGACAACACTCTTGGATGCATGCTATAACTTGTACCAAGTGGAGTTAGGAGCTGGACTTGATCAATGTATGTCCCTTCCAACTCAGAACATTTAATGGTTGTATGTGCTGATGGGGAAACAACTTTTTCCATTTTCTAGTGGGGATTTGCCTGCACGTGTTGTACTCAACTTGAACGTGATTACCTTCCACCTGAAAATAGTCATGTGTCAAAATCAGCTTCTGCTGCTTTCATTATAAGCATCTTAGTTGCATATTCTGTGGGAGTTTGCCCTGTCTTTTTGTCTTGCTCTATTCTGTCTCTTCAGCTTGGCTGTAAATTTTGTCCTCGGATGTGCTGTGCAATCCCTACATGGCAGCCTCATCTCAGGTGCAGGGCTTTCCCCCACAAGGAAGGATCTCCAAGATTTTATACCATTGACAGCCCTCTGGTCTAATTTCCATAATTATGTGTATCACGTATTGTAAAGATGTTGTACAAGTCAGTTCATATTTGTTCAGCATTTTCAATGTATGAAAGGTGCCATAAGCAATAAATATTAATTACTGAAGTGCTGCCTGATTTCTCTACAGGTGCAGAACAACTTATATTATTTTCTTTCCTTTCCTTTTGTTTTTCTTTGTTTGAGACTCCTTTATATTTTCAAGGTAAATAGGTGCTTTGACACTTCATTATATTTCCTTAAGATTCATAAGTTTTTGATACATTTTCTTTATGGCAGATCCATAATAGCAAAACTTCAGTATGCCATGGAAATACTTAGAGATTTATTTGCTCCAATATGCTTACTGTATCTGTGTTCAGTGAAGGTTTGCATCATTATATTCAACCAAATATCCAACTAGTCCCTAGCTATTCCTGGCTTTTTCATTTTTTTGCTATTAATCTTAGTAATGAAGTCAGCTTTGTCAGCAGTCACATAGTGGTTTTGGTACTTTCATCTGTTACATTTCTCTGAGATGAAAATTACACAACCATGTTCCAGTGCTAACTATTTGTCCATCTTCAGAATTTTATGGTTTTCTTTTTTTTTTTTTTTTCCCCCAGCCTTGTTAGTGGCTAGGAAAGCAGTGAGTAGTTTAGATTAATCTTGGAGAGACTGTGATCTTTACTGGATATTTTTACATAACCTGCCATAGTCCGAAATTTTGTGTATGGTATTCACCTGCATCCTGAAAAATGTCAGTCCTCTAGTCTAGCAGTGCTCAAAGGTCTTTCCTTCCCCAAACTGACCAGTTCCTGATTGCTATGCAGGGCACTTTTGTTCCCATATGTATAGAGTCTGTATGAACTACTAAGTCTTTTTAGAGGTCTCTAAAGGCTTTTATTTTCTTCCCAGCTGTTCTTAACTTTGCTGCTGTGTAACACGCTGGGATGCCTGCCTTGTAACAGTGATGCTCCCCAATTTGCAATCTGTGAAGCTCTTGCCTAGCTTGACAGTTTGCTAAAATGACAACTAAAGCTTCTGCAACATCTGGCCAATGCTCTTCTCACAGCCTGGGATGACGGCTGTCTGATTTTGGTAACTAATCAATTTTAAGCACTGCTAACCTTTTAATACCAGTTTAGGTGATATCTGCACTCTATTTAATTCCTTATCTCCCCGTGCTGTAAAACTGGATTTTTGATCTGGGCAAATGTCAGAATCTTTCATTTGCAAAGGTGGGTTCCTGTTAATAGTAATATAGTATCTCTCGTGTGTCTACATATATTTTGCTTACACTTATGCAGAAAGCTTACTTTTTTCCATGTATTTGGCTGATGCTTTGCATATACACTAATATATGCATTTATACATTATAGATACATAATTCATACAATAAACTGCAGTTTAATAATACATTAGTTAAAGTGTTAAAGATTGATGTGGAATAGTTATGGCTGAAAAGTGTTCTCAGCCTAAATTTCCTCTTTCAGCAGGTTGTAATTTCTTTTAAAAAATTACCGTTTAGGCTGAATTTTCTCATGGTTGCTTTTAGCCCAGAGGAAAAAAAACATCTGGAAAAGTTGGAGAAAATCTGTTAAACTGCTTTTGAATTATCCAGGCCTTAAAATTGCTGGTTTTTATGATTTGAGACTTTGAAAAAAGTGGTCAGGTGAGAGGGGAAGGTTAGTTTGTAGCTCATCTTTTTGAGAACTAAATCTTCTTTTTGCGCTCAGCAACTCTGATTCAAGCACATTTTTCAAGTACATTCAAGTCTGCTGTTTTGTTAGATTTTAGGACTACAAGAAATACTCAGTGACCTAAGCCAACTGAGAATGTTTTATTTTGCCTTTGCACTGGCACTTTTAAAAGGCAATTTTGGCATTCCTGAATTTAGTGTTCTTGTGCTTTCATATGTTTCAGCAAATGCCATCAGGTCACCTGTTCTCTAAAGGAAGATCTTCTGCTGAGAAAATTGTTTACTTCTCTGGTTCAGTTCAGTTCTCCTTTCACTAATTAACCAGTGCTCTTGAGAAACATGAAGCAATTTTGAGGTGCTTTCCTCCAGATGACCTAAACATTTGTGAGTCAAAAATAGTGTATGTCAAAAAGTTCCCCAGTACAAATGAACCTGAAGAGTGGTACACAAGTGGTAATTCATTTAGCCTTCATGTTTAAGCTCATGCCCTATGACACATATTTGTGCTCTTACAGAGTAAAATAACAAACCACAAGGGCAGACATCCAAGATGAAAGTTACAGGTCTGCCTGAAAGTCAAGGGTATGTCTGAAAACTGATGGCTTCTGCTTATTTACAGGATAATTATTAAGGCCCATTGTTCCAAAGAAGTCTGGCCAATATACCTCATACTCAAGATACTAAAATTTTCAGTGACACCCATTTTTTTAAATTTTTTTTTCCCCTGAACTGAGTTATTGACCACTTCTACAAAGTCCTAGTAGAATCAGAGACTAGGAACCTTTGCGGCCTCACATCTTGCTTACCAAAAGATGTAGAAAAAAACCCACTATTTTTGTGGCTTCAGGCACATATTTTTTAGACACTGGAGGTTGTGAAATATTAGACACTTACATCAACCTTTCTGTTTTTCCATTTGTCTCTGCTTTCCCCACACACTTGTCTTTTGACCCGATTTCAGTGGAACAGAGGAGCCGTCAGTTCCAATCAGGTCACCTCGCTCAGGATCGTGCTTTTGACAGTGTTGGGTATCAGATACTTCGTAGGGAGAGATCCTCAAGGCAAATCAATGCTGAAGTGCTGCTCTCTCTGATGGGCTCTCCTCTTGATCATGAATAAATAGAACGAGGTTCCCCAAACTAGAAGTTATCTATCCAAATGAAGTCATAACTCAGGAGAACTTCACTTTTGGAAGCAATACCTGCTGCAGTAAGTAGTTGCAATCCTGAAACTGCAACCCCAGATGTACTTTTTGATAACAGAAAGATTTGTGAAATTTTGATCTAGAGACTCCTATATCTCAAGACACAAGGTTAAATGTGCCTCCCAGAATTTTATTAGCTCAAGGCCTACAAGTGTTTGGAGTCATAATATTCAGACTCTCTTTTTTCTTCAGAATGAAGACTGTAACTAAAGGCAATCACTGTATTCAGATTCTGGGCACGCTTTATTAATTATTGTTCACTGTGGGTCATCATATGCTCACTAAATTGTAAACATATTCCTCACTGTTCTGGTTGTGTACCATTTTTGTAACGTTAATGAAGAAAAATCAAATCAAGTAGAAAATCAAGATGTGTTTGATTATATTCAACAGCTCCCCAAAGAAAGACTGTACAGTGCTGAAGACTTTAAGAAGTCAGCTGGCCAGATGACTCTGCCAACTCTCATGTGTATACCTCTTCTTCTGTTGCCTCTCCATTACTGAAGGCTTGGAGCCACTGGTGGCTGTCTGGCAGTCTCATTTCACTTTAGCCCTGCTATCCTGTTACCTATTAAAGCTTCCTTTTTCTACACTCCATTGCTTAGCCACTGATTCAATGTGCTTGATGAGTCCATAACTTGAATCATCCAAGAGAACGCCTAACAAAACACAGCTTCCTTTTCTGTGATTAATGCTTAGCTCCTGCTAATTCATTATAGTCTATGCACAAAAATTTTGAAGTGAGTCACATATATTATGAGCTGAAAATAGTCACTTTTCCAAGGGAGAAAATGCTTGAGCATCTATAATTTGTGACTGCATCTTAGTAGTCTCCAGATGTAAGCTTTGGTGTGCACAGGCCGCTGGTTGAGGCACTCCACAAGCTAAGGTTTCCTTGCCTGTGAAACTGCAGACCACAAGAGCTGAAGAGTTCAGCAGCCCCATGGCACAGCAGTACTCAGCTGTATTCAGGTCTTTACCCCTGTTCTGAATGCTGCACTGGCTTGACATCTGGCAGTGAAAAAAAGATATCAAAAGTCTTAATAAAATCCACATTTTTCCATAGGTTTTTACAAGCCTTCCAAGGTTACAAAGTATCTTCAGAAGGCATCTTTTCAGCTCTTACGGCTTCCCAACCTGTTTTATGCATTGTGCTTTGTTAACATGTCGGCCTGTGGCACAAAAGAAATGTAGAATACTCAGAAAAAAATAAATTATTAATTTTATTTTACTTCCTTTCTATCCTATTTTGTCATCTTCACCTTAGAAACATTTTAGTCAAGGGGAAAAGATGTACCATTCAAAATACCTGAATGACCCATCAGAATAATTACAGTTGTACGAAACATACTCTAAAGGATTAGTGTTGCACTTGTACCCAGATAAAACTACATATTTTTATTACCAAGGCAGAGCAGAACAGCAAGAGTGAGAGAGAATAGGTGCTGTGGGAATCCCAGTATGCAGAGCCACTGGGAACATCTCTAAAGTCTTATATACTAGTGTAACAAGTAGGTTTTTTTTTATTGACCTGAAAAGCGCCTGCAGAGTTAATCACACTTTCTATCATGTGAGTGTTACTCAAGGAGACTTCACTCCAGGGGACATTAAAGTGCTAGGAACAAACACAGTCAGTTTACAACAGAAAAAGGAGAGAAAGATTTGACAGCCAGAGGAAATGTGGCAGAAACTCTGAGTGCCTTTTGACACACTATCAGGGTTAAGTGTGCCTCTTAGGTCATTCAAGTGCCTCTTCTATATTAGACCTTAATTGAGGCCAGGGATGAAGATAATGATTAAAATCTGCTCGGTGCTTGAAGATAAATAGTACTTTTTAACATGGTATGAAGGGCTGAATGTCCCAAATAAACAAGATTCAGAGGTGAGCAGGGCCACATAGAGGGAAGTGTTAAGTGCAAGGCTTGTGTTGTATGTGGAGTGGAGGGTTTTTTAGGAATATAGTATCTCCCTTTCTACTTTTATACTTCTATCCAAGCCAGTTAACAGTTTAGGAAAACAGACTGATTACTATTTGGCATAGTCTTCTTAATGATCTCAAAATGCTGGAGTAAATTTATGATGCAAGTCATATTGTTTGGATGTTTTGGCATTTTATTTTGGGTTTTGTTTTTTTTTAATTCCTGGCTGTTGGTAATTATACCACCAATCTGTTTGGCACGTTCTTATTTGATGTTACAGTATAGTAACATAGGGAAATACTTTATTTTTGCTGAAATTTTCCCCATCTTTTCTCTTGCTTTGGAAAGCCTCCATTCCTATTATTTTCCATGTGTTTGTTTATTCTAGACAAGAAAGCTCACAAGTAATTATGAGCATCCCACTGCATAAAGTAAGCCAAGAGGTTGTTGGGAACCATTTGCTACTGACTGTTTACTTCTCTTGGAGTACAACCTTGTCTGCAGCTTGGACTTTCTCTTCCAACGATCCCAGTTTCCTCAGCCAGCACAGAGTGTCCAGTGTAACCTGGGTGGCATACAGTTTGCTGATGGAAAAATTGAGTTATTGTGGGTAGAAATCAATAGAAAAAGCAGATTGGCCATTTTCACTAAATAAAGGCAGTGTATGAGTACCAGGTTACATAAATTCAGGGGTGGAAAAGGCTTGTTAATGGCAGGCTGCTGGGAGGTGAGCACAGTTGGGGTGTCTAGGTGGCAAAGTGAAGGCGATGCTTGCTGAAGCCCTTAGGCCAAATCTGTTTCCAGGTTCTGTGGATGGTCCATAGGGGATGGACACAGCAGTCCCAAGGGGACTGTTACCTCAGACCATGCAGGCTGTTCTCAGGAGGGTGCAGATGGCACCACCTGGGGGAGTCTCAGAGCAAAACTTCCCGGGAGGAGAAGACATGCATAGGAGTGAATCCCCAAGCAGCCACCCCAAATCAAGGCTTTAAAAACCTTTGTTCTTCCCTAGTCAGGCTCGCTCTTTGCCTGCATAGGTTAGGTTGATGCTTATAGCTTGGACCCTGGAGAGGAAGCATGAGAAGCTTAATTTCTATGTTTTACCTTGAAGAGAAGGCCATAAGCATGGTTTCCTTTCCTTTCTGCAACCTGTGCTTCAAATGCCCTTTGCTTATTGCATGAGAACTAGGTCTCACAGAGTGCATGAAGATGCACATTCAGTTCAAGGCGGGAGTCTGTCTGTGAAATATGAGCAGAACTGATCAGTGTGGAAAAATGACTTTTGATGGTCTGCACTGAAGAAGAAAGTTGGGTTTCAGTTAGCCTAATCCCTGGGTATGTGAGGGTGATTGTAACAGAATACTTCATTAATGTTGTCTTCGGTCAGATAAACAATGGATTTGCCACACCTTCCCATGCTCTGGTGGTGACAAATAATGTGTGTGACAGTAGCTCTGAGTAATGTCTCTGTAATGGGAAGCAGCTGGCCACTGGAGTAGTTCTGTTAGTGGACATGCAGGTGAAAGATAATTAAGCTTAATACATACAATATGCTGTAACATGCTGTAGCATAGATTTAGATTGTATTCTGCCCAAATATAAAATATATTCTGTCACTGTAGCTTCAGGAATGTAATAGCTCTATTGATGAACAAGAACAGCTTTATCTGTCTTTCCTGGTTTTGCACATTTCTTATTCCAATTTTTCTTTTCCTAAAAAATTATTTTCTTCCCTCTAGCAGACTTTCCTTTATAAATAATCTCCTCCTCCTGACAACAATGCCCACATTATATAGTAATTATTTGTCATTTCTATTCAGGAAAGGCTTAGAGATACAGAGCTCTAGTAAGTTAAACAATGCCTGAACACTTAAGAGTCAATCCTGGCCCAAATTGCACATGGTCTGTTTTCTTTCACTTAGATAAACCAGGTAGGTAAGGGACTGCATGGAAACAATGGGATAATACTGATTGGCATGAAAAGCAGCAGTGATTACGGAGCTGCCTGTCTATTATGCAGTTTTCTTTATAGGTATCTTGGCGCAGCCGTAATATGGTGCTAAGTGAAAAAGCAGTTTAACTCTTTTTATCTGATGTTCTAAGGCAGGCACTGAAGAACAGGAAAACTATTGTGCACATTAGAAACAGGCAGACAATTCCTACCCTCTCTTCCTCTTTGATTATGCTGCTGTGATATTTAGAGAAGGATTTAAACAAGGGAAGGGAAAGAGCTTTGGTAGCATTTAAAGAAGACAGCACTGTGGGAGAAAGTGCAGATGAGCTTAATGTCACCTTTTTCATAAAGATCTAGTAGCACAAGTTGTGTTTCAGAAAAGACTTGTCCAGACTGCCCTGAAGGGAGGGGGCAAGTTCTATGCTTCTCCAACACTTTCTCTTCTTTCTGACACAGTTGTATTTCAAGTGGTTCATTTCCCTTGCAATTAATATGGAATATTATAACTAACTGCAGTGTTAAACCTTTGCCTTATTTTGAGCTGCATCTGTCAAATGTATTTAAGTTTTCTATTGGAAAATTCCTGTTGCAGATCTTGATCTATACTTGGACTTAGATCTTTGCAAGAACAGTCACTGAAACCTTTTCTGGCTTCTATTGATAACGATTTTGTCACTTTAGTTAAGCATGCTTAATTGAAGGGTTTTTGTGACACTGCAAATTATCCTAAACTCTATCTGCTATAATAGGCAGTACTGTAAATTAAATATTCATTAAAAATAGCAATAAATTCACCAAAACAAGAGGACAAGAAAGAGGAAAGTGACTAGATTTTGTTGTCTTTTAATTCACACTAAGTGTGTTTAAACCCAAACACAGCACTGCTGTCCTTTAATGTAGTAAATGCCACAGCATCTTTTTCTTTCTTAGTTGTGTTTTTAGTACTTTCATAACCTCCTAAGATTTAGGGAAAGGCCATGGGTTGTGGACAGAGAGAGCTCAGAAGCTGCACTAGATTTCAGGACTGTGTACAGGGAATGGGAGGAATCTGCAGCTGAGAAGCTGAGTAGCTGATTTTAATGAATTGCTTATTATAAATATTGTGAGTCCCTTTATGTTATTAGCCAGAATTTAGTATACCAAAAAAAGCAAGTGCAAGTTTGTCCTTGCTATTCACCAGCGTCTGTAAAGCAAGATTTCTCTTCCAATTCTTCCTACATATGTTGCCTTTTAACTTTGTGTCCTTTTGTTCTGGTCTGTCTAATTACCTCAAGTAGATAATCAAGCTTGATTTTATAATAAACCATAGCTGGCTCAGGCTTGTCATGACTGATTTGTTGACTCCCAAGCCTAAAGACTTTCGACCTCAAGACTAAGATCATTTCTGGCTGCAGTTCAGGGTATTAATTCTGAACTTTAAAATCTAAATGTGGCTTGGAACATGTGTCCCGTGTTTTCCCTTCAAAAAGAGAAAACTGTGTTTCTGTTGTTTTTTGTTAGTGGCGTTTGAGTGGAATTTAAACTGGAATTAAGATAAAACAAACCCAAACCATCCAGAGCTCTGGAAGCAGGCTTGCATGTAACCATGATTACAAAGGTTTGAAGGCAAGGGGGCTATTATATATTAATGGAAGTTACTAGTATAAGGCCTTCAGAGCAGACATACATCTCCAACGAGGATCCCAGCATATACATCCCTATAACTTCAGCACCACCTGCTGTGGTGGTGTGTGCCTCTACAGGTGTGCATGCCTTCAAACATAAAGGTGTGATGCCAAGGAAACAGATGATAGCTAATGGCTCACAAACACCATTTGGTGTCCCTTAGGGACTGCCTCTCTTCCAGTGCTTTACTTCGGCAACTGAGCTCATCGGGGATGCAGAACCTAACCATGCTTCTGATTATTCATCCAGGGGTTTGGGGCCCTGAGTTCTCAGTGGAGGGCTTTTCTACCTCAGCTCCTTGAGCAGGCAGTTGTGTTCCTAGCTCCTAGCTTTCTCATCCCCCCGATCTCTGTTTTTCTCTCAACAAAGCAGTGTCATAGATTTGAATGCAATCTCTGCAGTGCTACAGATGCCTGCTAATGGGCATGAAGCTCTCACCTTCCTCAAGTAGTAATAGAGGGATTCCATTACTCTAAGGATCGGGTAACAGAATAATTATCGCACATCTGCCTATTCTAGCCACTCTTCCTGGGTACTGTAATTCTCCCTTCCTGATACTAACAGGCATCAGGTTGTGGATCTAGTGGCGTTTTTTCAGAGTTTTCTTGTTAGAATTCAAAGACAGTTTGGGTTTTTAGATACTTCCTAGGTTGTTTGCCTTATTCAATTATTTCACATTTTCCAGTGCAGAACAGCATCTGGCCTCTGTGGGCCATGTTGCATGAGAGCTGCATCTTACTAGACTTGATTACATGACCTATTATTTGTTGTGCTTCCAAGATTTGTTTCATCTACAGCCTTGAGATACTCTGTTTAATGCCTCATCCACATATGTATATAGTAAGCACAAACTAAAGATGTCCTCTGGCGGCCTTTTTTATTCCTCAACATGTTTTTATGATCAAAAGATGACAATCTGTCATAGTTTTCTTATACAGTTGTGTTGTAGATTGAAAATACCAGGCAAGTGCACATTACTTGATGGCTGCATAAAAATAGAGCTTACAGGTTTGCAAGTTCTTCCTGTTCTGCAAACTCATTTTGGGATTTAAAGGGTAACAAACCTGTTTTTTACTTCGGCATCAGTAAAAGGCAGTAGTAAGATGTCGTTGGGCACATATTGTTGTCAGAGCCTTGATTGTCCCCCCTGGAGTTTCAGAGATGAAGATAGAGAAGAGAGTGATCCCAGAGTGAGGTGGACAGAGCCCCTCCATCAATAATACAAACCAGAATAGGACCCAGTTTCCCTATTCATTTCTAGAGGTTTGCAGAGCCAGCAGGAATAAGAGGTTGTAATTTTTTTTCCCTTGTGTTAGTAAAATAAAGGAAAATGAATCTGACCATAAATGACCAGGCTTCATCTGTCTTTTAGATTAGAAAACCTGTGAAAAAAGAAAACAACAAATGTCCTTGCAATCATGTATAATTAACCCCTTCATTTAAAGCCCAGGCCCACTCACAGCCTGTGCTACCCTGACCACAGGGACTGTGCCAATAACAAATCAACCTTTGTAAGTGGACAGATGAGGAGAAGAAAGAGGCAGGGTCACAGCAGACTCCTCCAACACAGAGTTGCTCACAGAGAAAAGAAGAAAGTGGTGCACATTTTTAGGAGCAGGCACTACCCCTGTGTGCCTTTTGCATGAAGCAAGATTTGTGGATAAAACTTATATTGCTTCTTGGACCAATTCGTGTAACTAGAAATATATGCACCAGCCCCCTGACTGTCTGAGGCAAACAGGGGACTAAAACTTTAATTACAGCAGACAATAAAAAGGCAGATTCAAAGGAGGGAGTAGTTTTTGCAGTACACTATAATTTCCCCCCCCTTATTAATATTTTTATCTGCCATATCTATTCCTTTACAGAATAATCACCATGTCACCACTTCGCTTTTAATATTCCCTTTATTTTACAGGTGCCAGCCAGCTTTTTTGTCTACCTGTCTTAACATATCTAATTAAACTCAAAGGATGTGCTCCCTACGTGTACTTCTCTTGAAAGTTCACTGCCTCTCAGACCTGAACATGGACTTCTTTTTTTTTTTTTTTTTTTTTTTCTGACTGTGCTGACCCATAAGCCTTGTCCTACTTTTGCTTTTAGACCATTACAGCTACAGCAGTACTACTACAAATGTGTGACATTATCCTTAAAGTAGCCCTCCAAATCCAGACCCACAGGATAATGGTCAATTTATGGCTGTAAGGAAAAGATCCTTTGTGTAAGACACATAGTGATCTGCTAAGGGCAAAGCAACAATTTGAGCTGGTTTTTTTACACAGAAGAATTCTTTATTTTTTTATTCTTGCTCTGTGCCTCTTAGCCATTAATCTCTCCCATGGAAACTTGTCAAATACTTTTGAAAATTGAAACAAATACGCTACTTCCATACTTATTTTTCTTATCATTTATAACCACTATGTCTAAAAAAGACCCAGGCTTCTCTTCCCGTGCTCCGTATCTTCTAAATCCCTTTTGCCTCATTCAAAATGGACTGCTGTTCCATTTCTGTCTGACACATTTTTCATCTTGTCCCTTTTGCAACAGTTTTCTAGTCAATGGGTTTTGTGAAATTTTCATGTGATGAAGCTCTTCAATGTTTTAAACATGTCTGAAAATCTCATCCTTGTCAGTAAATGTCTTAGCTGTTGCCTGCATGCAGAACCACTCAAGAATGTAACAGTGTCTTTTCTAAAGTGACGTGACCAAAGTGAGACTGTTCTAAGTTGCTCCTCTAGTTGACAGTAATTTTTCCACCAAGTCTGAGTTTGAGATTGAATTCCTTTTTGTTGGTGGTCTTTAAAAAGGTACTGCAGTAATTTCCCATTGGTTTCTTTATAACAAGGTTCTGCCTCCCTGTTACTGGATGCACAACAGGAGTGACAAAGAAAGGCCTGTGATGACAGTAGGTTTCTGCCATAGATTTTGAAAAGAAATAAAAATCTCCTTCAGGGGATGCAGAGATTGCTGCAGGTGGGACAAATCACTGTTTCACCTTTTCCTGCTTTTCCATGTGAGGAGGTTATAGGCTCCTCTCTGAGATGCCGTGGTTGGACGTTTTGGTGTGGGTGATATGAATCTGAATCTATAGAGAGAGCCCAGATTGGAGTTACCTTCATTTCATCTGGAAGTGATTTCTACAGTAAAGCTGCTGCTTTTTTTCTCAGGGAACAAAGAAATCCCTCACAAAAAACCTCATCATTCTCTGATATTAGATTAGACCCAAGATGAAAGTAGATTTTTGCTTCAGAACTAGAATTGAATTACAGAAAGGGTTCCTGGATTGTGTCATCTCTGAGTTGTCATGTTGCCGCAAAACAGGGGAAGACAGAGAGAAAAATTCAATTTTCCTGGAATCAGCCTTGCTTTGTAGAGTTTAGATTATATCAGCCTTTGAATTAGGAATGTTGCTGTGGCATTTATGCCCTTGCAAGCTGTTGTGTTCATGGAAAACTGCAGAAACTGCGCTGAGAATCAGATGGAGGTGGGCAGAGGGCGGGTGAGGTTCTTCTCTCCCAGGGACTCCTGCTGGACCTATGTGACAAAGCCACAGAAAACAGGTACAGGCATGTAGGAGAAAACTGGGCTGCCAAATCCAGGCCACAGTGGCTGCTGAGAAGTTGTCATGGAGGCCCATGAGCTTACTTTGAAGGGCTGTTGTGAGAGACAGACCTGCACTTGGGTGTGCAGCTTGTAGATAGCAACTTTCAGGTTCTGAAGCCCGTATTTTGTATATTTTACTAATTAAAATGTTGCAAATGATTGCACATTACATGTTAGCAGTGTTGTAGCATGAATGTTTTGTGAGCATGGGTAAGATGAATGTGACTTTAGATGTTAATTCTGATGCCACTTCTCCACTAATTACATTTACAATTTAGAGCTGTCTGTAAGGTAGAAGAGCCTACTGTGCTGATATTCACTGACAGAAAAAGTTTTCAAATCACCTCACCAGCCAGATGTTCTAAGCAAGGATTTGACAGTTGGTCCATAAATCAAGTCAAGCATTTCATCATTGTTCTCTTAGGTGCCTCTTGCATTTAAGCCTGTTTAGCTAAACACATACATTTACTTAAGATGAACTGTAAAAATAACATCTGGAGATCTCTTCTCTGAAAGAAAATGCCAAAGGGTTTTACACAAGGATCAAGCACATTTTATAAACCACGGCTGGAATTTTGGAATTCAAGCTGAATAAATGTGCTTTCAGCTTTCGAGGGGATCAAGGGCCGGTATTATTTAAATGTTCTTTTTACTTTCATGGCACTATGCAGGGAATGTGCTCTCACCACAGTATTCTTACATTTCTTATTCCATAATGAGTTTCTGTTTTCATCCTTGCCACCTGGGACCCTGGCACAGTCCTGCTAGTAGCAGTGGAGTCACACTGAAGGAACTGGATGTAAAGTGCAGTCCAAAATATTTATTTTAGAGTATTCTGCTTTGCAGTAGATTTCCATCAAAGGAGAATGTCAAAGAAGAAGTTGCTGTGTGGTTTACCTTTTTATCTTTACTTGTATCAGTCATCTCTTTTTCATTCCTTTTTTCTTTTCTTTTCTTTTTAAGATGAGATTCTTTCTCTCCTGAAGAGGTGCTTTTTTTTCCCCCTACCTTTTTTTTACCTTAGAAAATCATTCTAATAAGTTGTGGTTTGCTGACCTTCAGAATCAGTGTTACTATGCATTTTAGCTTTGCTGAGTATCAGTTTGGTCACTTTGCTTTTTCATATTCAGTTCACAACGTGACAGAATTCTGCTGAAATTTAACAAGCCCTAGGGAAAATGATTCAGTCAAGTGCAGTCAGATTTATAAAGTGGGAAGGGTTTTCCATTACTTCTGCCACATTGGGTGTTTTTTTGATGGATGGGCTATATCTCATCTGTGATTTGGAATGACGTCAGTTCATGTTTGGAGGGGGTACCACGACCATGACTGTTCATGATAACATAAAAACTATAATCTGGAAATGTTGAGAAAAGCGGGGGCAAAATTATTACACATGAATTCCTGGCCTGGTACCATAGTTATTTTGTGATTTAGTTCTCAGGAACACAACTTGTTTCATAATGTGAGACTGGCATTTAATCTGAGAAACCTGACTGTTTTGAGAATTATACAAGGCAGCATGGAGCTGTTTAATGCTTAAGTGACAACAAAACATAAAGATGCTGGCCATAATTCTATCTGAAGTAGTATACTTTCCTGTGAAGTTCAGACAAGTATGTTCTTGATTTAAATATCTGGAACTACAGTACATGGTGTGAAACGTAAATCCTCTCATTGCTAAAACCAAGAGACCAAAGGAGCCAGTTGGAAACCCCTCTGAACAGCAAATTTATCAACTGAGGTAAAAGTCCTTATGCTAGGCTTAGAAAGGACTTTTCTTAACCTCGTCCTTCTGCCCCATTTCAGCAGTGCAAATAAGCTATAAAGCTACCTAAAATGTCAAAGGCCAAAAATTCACTGGTGTGGCGAAGTTGGTTAAGAGCTGGCATTACGCAGAGCAGAGCACAGGGCACATGGCCCATTAGCAGCCTTTAAGTACCACAGCCCCACAAAATTCAAAAACTGTCCTGCGGCCACTTCAGCTCAAAGCAAGGACAAAGCAGTCACGGGCAGTCCCAGGTTCTAAAATCCTCTTCTCTAAGCTCCCCCGAATACAGCTGTAGTCCAGCTGAGAACATAACCCGCAGAGCTAATCAGTTCAGCTGGTGTGAAAAAAACCCAAGCAAGGCTACCGACTCAGCCAGCCAAACCAATGGGCCACATCCAGATTTTAAGGTGTCCACCCCACACCAGCCAAGCTGACGGCGTGGCCAGTCACTGTCCCTTCACCCACCACTGTCTCTTTTCCTGTGCCCATTTTAGAACAACAGGGAGAGCTGAGCCTCTTCTCACGGAGAGGAGGGCAGGGGAGGGTAGCTGATATCATCAGCTCTGACACATTCTCTCTTTGGCCCTGGCGTGTTTGCAAAAAGCTCCCATCATCTGCCTGGCCCTAACTTGCTGCTTGAAAAGCTGTTTACTGCCTCCCTAGTAAAGGTGGTGTTAGGTGGAGAGCTAACAACTGGTTCAGAGTGGACTAGATACATCCTGGTCACGATGGATCCTGCTGTAGTCTGAAAAGTTGGTTTCTCTTCAAAACTCCTGCAGAGTAGAGATGTTTCAAATGAAAGGGTCAGCAAGTGAACAAAGCCAAACTTTCAGAACTTTGCAAACCACTTCTAGGATCGGCATGAAAGATATTTTTTTCCCAAAAATTAGGAGAGACAAGAATAGCAAGATTTGGGGAAAATTCTGCTTGGCATTGTTGTTTTCTGTGTTCTGTTTTTGGAAAAATCACAGGCAGAGCAAATACGGCAAGACCCAATTAGCTGCTCCAGAACTGACAGGCTTTTAGGCTACTCAGACAATCTTCTGATTTAAACACTATGATCTTAGCAAGTGTCACAAGGTTACATTTGTCCTCACCAGCTAAGCTTGCAGGAAACCTTCCAGACTGAAGGCAAAAAAAATAAAAGGCAACTTACGGTTTCAAGTTATAAAAAGTCGAAACAAATAATTTCAAATGTTAGCAATAGCTGAGATCTTTCTGTGTTAACTCTTTCTTTGTTTGCTGAGTAGCACAAACATAATCCAGTACACTCATGGAAGATGTAAACCTTTGTGATTTCAGCTGTTAAAGCTCAAAATAGACCTATTTTTCAGAGTATGAGTGAATATAATTTTATTCAAAGGCATAATTTCCCTGAATTTTCAGGTAGAGTTTAAAGAGAATGGCAAATGTTACTGCTCCAGTGCAAAGGCTTTTCAGTTCTGAAATATTACATCCTCCCTGAGAAGTCTGGAGAGGCTACAGCTGCTGAGACACAACATCAGGTTTTTTGGGGTTTTTTAAATAATGAAATGAAAAAACCGAGGACTTTTCTCTGGCTTCATTTGTGCAGCAGTTGAATTGTTCAAACTAAAATTTCCCAGAGTATTTCAGCCTCAGGCAGATATTTGATGTGTAAAATTTCAGGCCAAACTGTTAATGATTGGCAAAGCTAAAAGCAACTGACAACAGGGTGTTGGAATAGAAAGTGTCAGATGATTTTAATAATAGATGACTCTGCCTCCTGTTTTATCATTGTGAACACTTCTATTGTCTAAGGTGTATGATGTATTTCTCTGTTTGTTTTTTTTCTGCATTTCTTTCTTTCTTCTTATTTTAATTCTGATAAGATCTTCATTCAGGTAAGTTTTACGTAACATGGAGTTTTATGGGAGTAATTCTTGTAGCAATTAGGAACTATTTCCACCTACCTGTTCTTCATTTATAACCTCTTCATTTATTTTACCAAATGCTTCTCAGTGTTGTATCATGTAAGAAGAGTCCACAGTAACTGTCCACTTCCCTCCTCTATAAAATTCATGAGCTTTATAATGCTCCTACACAACTGCCTCTTTTCCCCAGAGTGCAATCCAAGGCTTTCGCAGCCATGGTTGCTCTAAGCTACTTTATAATGTTCCTGATGATACTCATTGTCCTGTTTTTGCTGTGCTTTTATATTCCTTGGAGAGGATGAAGTGAGTAATACAGAGCATGGTATGTCAGGTGAGAGTCTAGGTTTTCTGAGAGGCTTGCAAGTAATTTTACCATACCTTTTACTCTTATCCCTCATCCAGGCTAACCTTTAATTGGCTTCCCTGACCCCTTCAGTGCACAGTGCCGCCCTGCCAGGTCTTTACTGCACGAGCCATTCAGCCTGTCCTCTGCAAAGAGACTCATTTGGGATTTGTTAGCACTGACATCCTTTTGCCTTCCTGTTTTCCTTGTCTTTGGTTCCTCTAAAATGCCTTTTATATATAAACATATATATATATTTTCAGGCAGTGAGTTCTGTGTCTGTTGGATGTTTTGCTGTAACATTACTCTCTCTCTTTTCAATACAGTTATTAACATTACCTCCAATCACACCACTCATCTCAGATGGAAAGTGTTTGTTAGTTCCTGTTCTTGAATTTCTGTCTCTTTGGCCAACTTCTGACTTGTATCAATCATGACAAGACCTTGTCTCTCACTTTATGCCTGCACACTTTCTTTGATAGCCTCTTAGTAAAGATTTTAGCAAAGATCTTTTTTTCAGTCTTGAATAATTACCCACTATTTATTGAGCATTGCACAATTATGATGCATTTATTGTACATAGCATTTCAAATACAACTATACATTGCTCAATAATGCTGTATTTATTGTACAGAGAATTTCAAATACAACTGCACCTTTATTCCCAACACATTTGCATGCTGCAAGTGTCTTTATGTTATTTTTATATTACTTCACTACCAGAGATTGTAGTTGTACACCTTGTAAAACAAGGCTTAACAAAGCCTGTGAAAGAGGTTTGGGTTAGGGTTTCTTTCTCATATTTAAAAAAAAAAATGCTAAAGGTATATTAACAAGAATACTATCATATGTCCTTGAACTGAAAACCAATTTTCATCTTGGAACTTACTTTTACAGTTGACATACCAACCTCTGGGAAAAAAAAAAAAAAAGATTTTTAATAAAGCTATTGACAGAACCCTAGCTGTGGAAATGTATATGGTGAGGCAAAAGAAGCATCTTAATGTGGATAATATAATCTAGCTCACAATTGTTACAAATAAATGCATTTTCACTAAAAAGGGAATACAGAATAATTGCTATTTGAAAGAAAGTCTGACATCATTTGGCTTTATCTTTAATTTTTAAAAAAATAGATACTTCTTGCAACTATGAATATATCTTCTGCTCCTGGTGTTTGCAAACCTTGCTTGAAAGTATTGTTAAAGAGAGTCACATGTAGAGTGCTCTGATGGTAAATTGTAAATACCAAGAAGGCCAATTTCATTTCTGAATGGTGGAGTTGATTGTTTGTGAGTGTGAAATTGCTATGCACTTAGTTCACTGCTCTGCAATATTAGCAGCTGAACCTTTGGTGCAGGATGCAAGAAATTACAGATGAAATTTTCTTGCAGCAAGAATTTTAAGGTACAAGTTTTGCACACAACCACTAATATAATCTAAATTAAAATGTGTTATGCACAGGAGACACAAAACCTGGATTCTTCCTTAATTGATTAAAAGTTGAACTAATTCTGTGCACACTGTCTCACTCTGCTTCCTCTAGTATGCTGTTGATTTTTAAAAGTTCCTGGTTTCTTTTCAGACAAGATTTTCCCTGTTAAACTAAGTAATGAAATATTACATTGTAAGAATGTTGTCAAGACTGCTACTTTCTAAAGTGAAATATAGCCCTTTTTTTTTTACTCACAATGAAAGACAGATAAGAGCAATGCCTGTATTTTAAGCTATTTTGGGGGTACAGAGATGCAAGTGTTCTTGGAGAGATTCCTTCTTCTTCCTGTAAGCATTTATTGTGGTTTTAGTCCCTTTTTTGGTGAAGAACATGCTGAGAGGTTTGTGTCTGTTAGGAAATAAAACCTATGTCATAATAAATTCCTTGACAAGACACAAGAGCTTTATACAAGTGTTCCAAGCTGCACTTCTGTTTTTTAGTGGGTTTTTTTGTTTGTTTGTTTGTTTTGGGGGTTTTTTGTGTTTTTTTTGTGGGGGTTTTGTTTTGGTTTTTTCCTGGTTGGTTTCTTACTTATTCATCTTATTTTCACCTATTTTCTAGAAGACTCTAGGCAATCCTATGATTGAGCTAAGCTAATGGATGGCCAGAGAGACCCAGCTGTTTTATATTTGGCCTGGTGTTCTCCACATGCTCAGCTCTGGTTTATTATTGGTTGAGGCATCCATTTCCCCTTGCTGTGAGAGACAGGAGAGATGGAAGGAGTCACTGGGGGCCAGAAGCATTAACCCAGTTCTGTGCACTGCCCTGCACAGGTCCCAGAGTATCTTAAAAGAACCTCAGGATGATTTAACCCACCCCAGCTGGCTGCCCCTGGGCTATTTGCCAAAATCAAGGTTTATTAGTCTGCACTGTTCCATTGATAATGGTTCTGGTACTGAGGCCCCGGGGAGAGAGGCAGGCTACAGAGCAACTGGCTACTCTGGCATCTCCAGCTGCTGCTGACCTTCCTTGTACTAGAGAGATGCCCAGATGGTGGAAAGAAGGGTTTTCTGCTCTGTGGGAGATACAGAAGGAATTGAGATGAGCTGAAAAATGTATTCATAATGTTGTAATTATTGTACTTGTGCTGGAAACCTTTATGGTTGTGACCTAGATGTCAAAACACGCAGAAATATCTTTCTGAGTCTGCTAATAGGCTGAGGTAACAGCTTTCAAGCACATGGGCTACCCTTATTTACCTTAGCATGATGCACATTCTCCTGACACTGTTTTAATGTCAAGCCTCTTCTGAACTGGTCAACGGGATAATTGCTGCACTCTAATAGCATGGATAGGAATTGTTGTGTTGGGAAGTTAGGGGTGTCCCATTTGGGATTTCTCTGCCAGCCATGGAGAGCACTCCAGTTGCCACCATTGCTGGCCATTTGGCCATTGAGTCTGGCTGCCTAAAATAGGCACTTCAGAGAGCAGAGAGGGGCCCTTGTGCTTATATCATCAAGATCTACAAGCAGTCCATTGAATTCATAGATGGAAGGGGAATTTGAAACATTGTCTTGAATTGCAATGAATGCATCAGAAAATTTTCAAACCCTGTGAAATTTGAGGTGGTCAAAGGAAGCCTTAACTAATGAAGAGATGTTTCGAAAACCATAAATGTTTTTAGCTCAAGCACAATGCTACATTCATGAACTTACAAGCTGCAGATCAAGCAATGTTAAACTGTGGAAGTTTATAGTGTTTATTTATTTAATATTTTCCACTTATTTCTTTGTGTTTGAGAACACAGGTGAAGTCCTAGGTTTAACAATGGAAAAGATAAAAAAAACCTCTCCTGTTTGGTAGGCAACATACTCCATTTTTGTCTAGAAACTTTATTACCTTCCTCCTGGCAGATCTCTTGCTAAAAACTGAGAGTCTTGCAAATCATCCAAAGCTGAGGGTGTTCTGGATTATCCAAAGCTGGAGAAGAGAAGATTGACTGAGAATTGTGACTAAATTGCACGGTCTTTTTTGCCCTTCTTCCTCTTTTGAATGTAGAAGGGATAGTACTTTGGACAGTACTTTACATTCTCTTGGTTCGTACAACTTTCATGCCATCCTCCTCAATGCAAAGTGCTTGTTCTTTAAGTGGCTCGTTGTGTCTGATTTTACATCCTTTGCCTTCTCTGTCTATGTGCAAGCTCCCTTGTCACCACAGATCACTCTCTTCGTCCCCACATGGCTCCCCAGTCCTGAGGCCATGCCTGGCTGTGACCCCTGTGAAATCACAAATCCTTCAGGTCTGGATGGAGCTGTGCTGCCCACGGCCTGAGCCGGCCCTTAGCTACGGTACCTGCTTATGTGGGGTAAAAGAATGTACAGCCTGGTACCTGCTTATGTAAAGCTAAATGGTTTCTCATGCTCCTGAAGAGCTGTGGTGACCAGCATTCTGTGTTTGCAGTGAGAGCTAAGCATGTAGGAGTGTTTTCACGTTGCTGAGGTGCTAGCTGGCTTTTATAGCAAAAATCTAGCCAAAATAGCTTGGTCATAGTGCATTGGAGTTTAATTAAGATAGCTCTTTCTACAGACACTCAGGAGCATTACTGGCTGTTCTCAACTCCGGATTCTTTTCAGATCATGTTTTATGTAGCATAGTATTCTCAAGATAGGATTCTGGGTTAATTCTTGACCAGTAAACAGTTTATTAATTCACCAAGTACCACTCTATTACTTACTCAACAGTTAGTTAATCCAATTCAAATCCAACATGTATTCTGCTCATGCACAGAGCATTCAAATATTGTCCTACAAGTTACTGCCATAAACTGTATGGAGGTCAAACAGTTCTAGTGGAGGATAATACAAAATACCAAATTTCTTGCTACATACATATACAGATAGCAAATCTTTACTATATCTGGTGTACTTAGCCTTCTTCTAGTACTCAGTGGGTTAAAAATACTGTAGATTTAAGAGTTTGAGCACTGTTATTCAAATGATTTAGCATGAAGGAGACTAGGAAAACAATACCAGGAACAGTCATTTAAAATTATAGCTTAAGCTCTCTCTTATGGCTGTTTGCTCAGGCTTTTGAAAGAGAAGCATGCATGTAGAATAACTTGGTTAAAAGTTTGAAATATCGTCACTCAAGATTTTACAGCTGATTTCACAGGACAACTTTTCTGTCATCTCTTGTAAATGGCACCAAGAGAAATACATCCCATGCAATAAAGCTCATTGGTATTTTAATCCAAAAATAAACCTGGATGAGGCACAAAACTTCCTCTGCTTTAGGAAGCTCCTGAGCAGCAGAGTGAGTGTTGGAGATTGGGAGAATATTATACGGAAGTGTCACTTCAGACTTGTTCTGTTCTGGTACTAAACAAAATTAGGGATTTGCCTTTAGAGGCAGGTGTCTGGGCTAGAGGGGCCCTTCAGTCTGTCAGAGCACAGTTTTTGTTGTGTTTCTGTGAGAACTTGGCCATGCAGCTGATACACCTTTCTGGGTTGTACAGCTTCTTTCCAGTTTTGGCAAGGACGTTATTACTGCTGTGACCCTGGAAAGGCAAGGAGAGTGTTTGTATGCATTCCACAGATTCGAGGATCCACACAGTAACTCCAGCTAACAGCCAGAATTTCCTTCATGATTCATGAGAAAAATTAGTCCCTTTTGTTTTCATTTGGAAAATGTCCAATGGAATGTCTTGAGTTTCATTTTTTTCACCCATTTTCTCTGAGGTCACATTAATATCCAGAAGATGGTATTTTACCATCTTTTACATACTGAAAGCTTTTTATGTTTCATTTATTATAAGGGCTATATTTCAGTATTAGTGTAGCCTGGGAATTGAAATTTTTCCTATTTCTCCAATTTCCTTTCGGTATTCATTTACATCTTAGGAGCTTATATCTTCCAGAAAACTTTTTTTTTTTTTTTCCTTTTTGTGCCTGTACAAATGCCTCTCAAATTTCTGGAATACAGCACTTTCCTAGATATCAAGCAAAGAAAAGTCCATTAAGAGTTCGTAGGCTGTGTAATCATGTTTTATTTATTTCTCTTCTCATCTTCTAGGGCTTTGAAGTGAAAGGTGATCTTGTTTTCAAGGAACATGGCAAAGTTTTATTTTAGGAAGAGGTTTATTTGGCAAACAGACTGAACTGCTTCCAGTGGAGCTTAGAGAGGCTACTTGGTTTAGCTAAGGCTAACCTTACTAAATAGCCCCTGTGATGAGCTCAAAATTGAAGAATTGGAAGGAAGAATCTGAGGAGAGGGTTGTCCCAAGTAGCAAATAGTGAGTGCATAAAGACTTTTGAAAGTCAGGAAATAATAGCTGTGCACATTTTACATCATATAGGCAGTGTACTACATTTCATCCTGCATATTGGCCAGCCCCATATTTTTGCAAACCAGCCCAGGAGACCAGTAACTGGGGACCAGGTGACACTGTGCAGAATTTGCATTTTTGTTGTTTTTTTCACAATGAACTTGTGACTGACCCCATGTGTGGAAGTGATTTATTAGTGAAAAGGTGGAAGAAGACAATTGTTCCTAGTGTGTGGAGTGGTTCTTAAGCAGCAGAGACTTTGAGAGTACTGACCTTCTCTGGGTGTTGTGAGGTGCTGTAAACTCATGAATCCTTCAAAATCCTGGCACAGGTCAAAAGAGCCTGTGTGTAAGGCATTGACACAGACAGTATTTTTGTCTTTTCCTCCTTCCTTCTCCTTCATCTCTTTCCCTTCATTTATTTTTATTTTTCTCTTCACATATTTCCTTCTTTGCTATTTTTCTGTTTTCTACCACTTCAGTTTTCATCCCCACAAGTTTCTGCTGCAATGGAAATGGGGTTTTCCACATGGAAGAGCAGCTGATTGTGGATGGAGACTAAGATTAGTCACTTTTTTTCTGGCTTAGCTTCTTACACATGCAGCTGTCAGCCATTAAAAACTGACAAACCATCATCAGAGTCCCTCAACATTAAGTCCTGAGTTTTCCAGATCACTCTCAAGCTTGTCTGTTAGGCACTTTTCTGCAGAGATGTTCCAAGAGGAAATTAATTAGGTTCACCATGGACAGGTAGTACCTGAGACTCCTTTGAGGTAAAAATGGCACTGATGGATATCCATAAGCAGAAACAGTAATAGAAATAAAATTAACATTGTAGATTTCTTTACACAACAGTGTTGAAATTGCATCTTTGGAGGAGAGTGACATCCATTGTGGTAATGCTTTGTTGTATTATTATTATTTGTTATTCTCTCCTATTATTTGCATTGCATTAGAAGCTCTAAACAAGATTGAGGTCCTGTTGTGCCAAGCACTGCAGCAATAAAGGATGAACCAGGATTCACCCCATGATTTGCTTGTAAAAAGAGAAGGTGTTTTTTTTTTTAATTTAGTCTTTGTCATGTATATTGCTCTAAATGTAGTGTTTGTCAAGTGATTTTGTGGGCAGGGATCAAGAGGAGGACAGATTTGCTTTTAGTGTTTTCTGCTGCAGCATAACTAGCTCTGAAGAACAGCATCTAAAGTTTTGGGATTGTCTGCTGTAAACTATTCCTCTGTGCAAACACCATGCTTTCTTCAAAAAAGCAAGTACAATAATACAGCCCTAAAGCTTTGTCAGTGATATATGTCTCATAGGAGTAATTTTCAAGTGGCACGTGTTTTGATGATGCTACAAGGGCTTTGTTTATAAAGTGGGTCTGGCAGACACTGTAGAGTTCACATAAATTATTACTTCATTGCTTATTAATGAGAAACATTCATCTGGACGCCCCCTCACCCTCTGTTTTTTGTCAAAACTCCCTTGGAGTCTTGTATTTGCTGCAGACCAGGCTCTGTTTCACCAAGTGTAGCTCTTGTGGAATGATGTTAATAGGAATCCCCTGGCCAACTGAGAAAGCCAGAGGTCAAGGTGGTGATTTCCTGGCCCTTCTCAACTCACTCCTTTCCACTCCTCCAAATATACAACTTCACATGTGCACACACACACACATATTGATCTGTGCCTCTTATTCCTGTTCCTGCAGGAGTCCTGTGCTCACACGGTCCTTTATTGGTTGTGTTCCTGCAGCATCTCTGTAAGGGCATCTGCCCATCTCTTCAGTACTCAGTTCTAAAACAATTCAGGACTAGAGGAGCACCTGCAAAGACATCTCTGCTCTTGCACTTACCTTCCCATGGTTTTAAAAGGGAACAAAAGCAGAGGTTCCATATCCATATGCCTTTGTAGCATTTCCGTAGAGACGAAGGTCACTTTGCCAAACAGATGGCAAAATATAAAAGCGAGAGTGAAATCTGGAATCTTGTGGATAAGGTGAATAAGGAATTCATGATTTCTCAGGATGGAAGAACTAAAAGGTGCACCTGGAACTGCCAGATACCTTGTTTTAGCAAAGAAAGCTAAGCACAATTCCCAACTCAGTTGCTACTCACTAGCACATTGTGAAAGCCAGTGACACAAATAGGTTCCAATGGATTCAAAAAATAGGTAGGTACATAGGTGGATTTAGTAAAAAGGTAAAAAACAAGTGAGTGTGGAATAGATGCCTGCTAGAAAGGATTGTTCAGTTACGATCTCTATCACTGAAAATATGTCAGCACTCAATATATATGAGCTAAGAATATTCTGCTCTTTACCTGCTTATTTCTTATTCCAGTGACCCAGGCATCTGCTACTGGCCACAGTCAGATGGTACTTGCTGTGAGACAGGATGATAGTGGCTAAGCTGGTCAAGTAGAGGAGCTGTCAGATGTTTTATCCCACTGCTGTTTGTTGCTATGTGCCTAGTAGTTTACCAGATGATCCAGCACCTATTTTAGAGACGGACAAGTCTAGGAGTTTAAAGATGTCTAAACTGGCCAAGGAAATATATCAAAAAATGCTGATGAGTGAAGCCCTAAATATTGACCAAACCAGTCACCTCCACCAAAAGCTTCTTGAAACATCAGAAGATACTGATAAGATAAGAAATATAATGGCCAGGGAAAACAGTGATCCAGCCTTGATCTCTAGCTTGCAGCTGAAAATGCATTCTTAACTGCTCATAGGGAAAATATTAGATTGTGATGATAATAAAGGCACTGGCAGACTGCAGAGTTTTGAGGCAGAATTTTGGATAAAAATACAAGGTTTTTAGGATAATTCTTCCTTACTCTAATAAGGTACTTTCTTTATTTCAAATTTTAAAAAAAGCAGCAATTTCTTTTCTAGTGACAGTATATATGTGTATATATACACATATGTATGTATGTGTATATATATGTATTTGCTATAAGGTAGGCAGACTCTCTATTTGATTTTCTCTTTTTCAGGAAAATTTTAAATTCAACTTTTAGAAATCAACACTATGCACAGTCTCAAAATACTAAGCAATGGTGTTTCTGAAGTAAATGATCAAATCTCTGATCTCCAGAATCTTTTTTTTTTTCCTCCACAGAAAACAAAGTTTAACAAGCATCATAATACATTTACTACCAGCTGCTGCCAGGACTGTCCTAGTCCTTACAGTTCATGTTGGCATTCCCTAGCAGAAAACAGACTATGTTTTTGTAGCTGTAAAATTATCACTCCCAGGCCATAGGAACCTTTTCAACGTTTGTTATTTTTGTTAGTTGTTTTGTGCTCAGGTCATTGTTTTCACTGCTCACCATTTCTCTGTGTGTTCGACCAGCAGGTCTGAGCCACATGGCTGATGATGTCCATGGTGGAAACCTTCCATGTGTGCGAGCAGGGGCTCACAAACAAATCCCTGGTTTGTGGAGGTTCTTACTCGTCCAACAGAAATACAACTTGGCAGCTGTCATAAAACTCCACAGAAACAATTGGCAGTNAAAAAAAAGAAGAAAAAAAAGACATCCAAGGGCTAACACTATAAATTGTAGATAGGATTAGGGGATTATACCCTTAAAAAGTGATTTTGAGCAGGTGAATACTTGTGGTAAGGGGTGGTGGTAACTTAGTGTTGGCAATGGAGTGCAATACCCAAAAGTACATCTGGCAGGAGTAAACATCCTTGGTACCTGGGCAGAGCAATAATGTGGCAAAAACAAAAGGTGATCCAGACAGCAACTGTTGCCTAAGAATGAGAGGAAGATAGCTCTACAAGATTGTGCGGCTCTTTCTATGGAGGACAAAGCTCTTCCTGCCCTGCCAAAATGGGCCCTATTAAAGGCAATTGTTTTACACTACTTACTGTGTTAGAATGTAATTTTCATCAAAGGGATTTTATTGTTCTTCCGGTTTTTTCAGACTCGGCAATTTCATGTGAAATGTTTTCTTCTTCTTTTATTCCACTTGAAAGAAAAAGAAGTGTTAAAAACTACTCCACATGTTCAAGATTTTTCTTATTGCGTCTCTGACTGCCAATTCCAAATATTTGCTTTCCAGAGGTTTTCATTGTTCCCTGCCATGCCTATTTCTTATCAGATGGAACAGGAATTAACCTGTTTTGCCAAAATTAGGGAGAACATGGACTTCAAAATATTGATGTTATATACTTTTATTTTCTTATATAAATGTGTGAATATTCAAGCCTTTTGTATAGTATCCACAAGGACTCTAACTTGATCACCATGTGCTTTCCCATTCTTAAAGTTCTTTATCATCTCTGATTACTTTCCATTTTAATGATTTCATTTAGTAATTCTTTATTAACATTTTTAAATGAAAATTTGATCTCTTCTTCTAGGTTGTTTTTTACAATTTATAAACCCTCACCTGGCTGCATAAATATAAATATAGATTCCTTTAAAAAGAATGCCATGATCATTGAAAGCATAAAATACTGGTTTTTTAACTCTTCTGATGTGTCACTTATAAATGTAATATATCTCTGTGTTTGGTGTAACATATTAAAGTCTACAATATCTTAATGATCATGTCTTTAAGGGGATATGTTAAAAAAAAATCATACGTGGGCAGGATTGATTCCTATTTTTTGAAATCCTTGCATAACTCTTATCATTTTCTTTCATTCTGGAGACCAACAATCTTTTCAGTTAGTTCAACAGGAGTTGCCTCCAGTGCTAACTTTGGTGTTCTGGCCCTGCTCCAGATAGGCATTTTGCCAGGACAGGGAGTAGACTGCAGTGGTGGTTCTGATGGATGATCATCCCTTCTTTCTAGACAAGAGCTATATATCCAACTTCTATTATTGTACCACTCAATAGCATTAATATAGTTAAACTTGGGATTCTTCTAGATCCTATCACCGATGTGGTAAATTTATTGACTTTTCTTGCCAGTGACTTCATCAGGTCTTTTTTTCTCTGCACCTCAGAGTCCAGACCAGTATTTCCTTTGGACACCCCATCTATAGTCTATTGTCTTTGTTTGTCAGCACCATCCAGCTGCCATGCATCAGCTTCTCTGGAGAAGCAGGCACCACCAATCTCTTCGGGGGTCCAAACAGGAGCTTGACTCTTCAGCAGCTCATCTGGATTTTCCATCACTGCAATGCACAATAATATTTTTTAGTTTTCAGAGAATGATTTTCATTTCCAGGATGCTCGACTGTTGGTACCTGTGGATGCTCTCAGTGCTCATGCTATGTATGAAAGCATGTCATTTTCAATATAACACACTGGGGAACTGAAACAACTGATTCAAGAGGACAGAGAAAGTAAACCTGGTCAGGGTTAAAATCTGTTAGTGCCTTCAGCAGTCTTGCTATTGACCTTAGCAGGGCTTGGATTAGTGCCTGCAAGATGTGGAATTAGATTTCAAGAATTATTGACTAAGTCCTCTTTAGTATACCTCAGCACAGTCACCTTCTGAAGGCACAGAGTCCCGCCGCTCCTAGAAGGACATTCCATGGGTGTTGGACTGGACCCCAGCACTTTGCTCATGCTCTTGTCGATTGATTCTAGTTGTAAAAGAAACTGATGACAAAGCCATGTACTTGTTTAACGCAGGCAAAGTTACTTACAAAGTCACATTTCCTTGGATGTGCCAGGAATTAGAGGCAAATAATTTTCTTACACTTTATTCCCAAACCCGTTTTGATTAGCATGCAGCCTAGAAGCTCTCCCTTCCCAATGTCCAGACACACTGTGTTTGTGAGCGTGAGTTTCCCTGTGGCCATCTCCCTTAGATTTGTTTTTCTCTGTGTCTTCACTGCTGCCAAAGGAAAATTCAGAGAACTGTACCGTATTGTAACCAGCCGTCTTTTCTCTGGGTGAGAGCATGTGCCTGTGATTTGGGCAGAGTTTGCCGCTATTTCATTTCACTTGCCCTGGAGAGAAGCTGAAGTGTATCTAGTGACTTTCATAAGGACAGAACAGCAGAAATTAAATACACCTTGTGGTAGCACTTGCCAGATGATGATCTTTTTCCTTGGCTGTAACATGGGGCCTGAAAAGAACATATGGAACAGGGAGAACTTGGCCTTCTGTCCATCATCTTGTACACCTGCTTCAGAATGCTGCAGGTCTAGTGTGGGTGTTGGATTCAATATGAAATTTCATATCTGGCTGGGACTGTAGCAGACTCTACTCTTGTCCAGAGGGATGGACAAAATGCCTCATTTGGCATCTCCTGATCCCAGGAGAGGACTGGTATGGCACAGTGTGTTGGGTGCTAGTGTGGTGTCCTGCTTTGCATGCCACTGAGCTCTGTGGAATGTTTTCACAGCAAAGATGGAATTCCACCCACAGCCAGACAGTGCTGCACAGGACGGCCTTCTGTGACTGTCAGAAGCCTGACTTGTAAAAATGAGATTAAGATTATTAGCATAGCCTAAGGACTTCTTTGAATTATATGTTGCCCTTTCACCTCTGCCTTTATCCCCCGGCATTCACCATGAATATTTAATATATGGCCACCACTGTATCTCACAGAATAAACGACAGGCTCCAAGCTTCAAAGCTAGATCTGAAAAGCAATGCATATACGTCAATAATGAAAAAAAAAAAAAAGCATCACACCCAGAGCAAATCCTTTTTAATAAACCCACTTATTAAAAAAAAAAGTAATGTAATATCATGACTTTTCACTAATACTAGTCTTCACTAAGCCTAAAGCAAATCCTTGCTTACTGTGCACTTGCTACGCTTGTTGTACAGGACTGCCTGAAGGTGGTGAAGGCTCACAGTCAGTGCTTGAAGAATGGGAGTGTGCAGTTGAGACAGATATGAGCTCTCTTAGGGTAGTTCTCAGTCCTCAGTTGTCCTTCCCGAGGAAGATGATTATGGATGTTTCACAGGAATAATAATGCTAATTTTCAGCCCCCACAGAGTGCTTTACACCTGCAAAGTGCTATGAAAATGTGAGCTAATATTCTCCAGTGGGTATTGCTGTGCCTGTTTTGTAGATGCAGAAATGAAGATACAGAAAGGTCAGAGTGCCAACCCAGGGCCACATATGTTCTCAGCAGCAGATTTAGAATGAAGAAACTTGTCTCTGTGGTCACATTTTATTAATCATGCTGCCTTTTAAAAAA